>MU870575.1:0-20510 GCA_036418205.1 Ostertagia ostertagi | reverse complement strand
CTCACTCATGATTTGTAAAGCAGTTGAAAGCCTGGGACAATTTCCCCAGTTGTGGGCCATATCTCGGGCAAGCCACATAATGTCTACTTCTCCCATGCGCTTTTTTGAGTTTGGATGTGCACCTCCGTCGTCCGTTTAACCCTTTCGGCCCTGGCGGTGGCAATTGCCACCATCAAATTCAAATGCTTGCATTGCCGCTGAAACAGCATGGTTTTTCTAATCCTGCTAGAGGTTGCTTCAGTCAACCTTCCCCTTCCTAATTATGAGCTAAACCTGCCATTTCATTGTGTGTTGCTGTTAGTATTACAAGTATTTGTGTACAAGTGCAACAATGAATCGACGCTGGTCCCCGCAACCGGCCAAGTAAGTGTCACTTTTTCTTAAAATACTTGAAGTAGATCCATTCTTAAATCAAAATTATGGGTTATAATGTTGTGCAAGATTATAAACTTTTTCGGCATAACTATGAAATTTGGAATTGTTTCGACATAAGCTTAAAAACTAAGAAGGTGGGCCAATTTTCAAAGCTTCTTAGTTTCTTTGTTTGTGATCGAATAGCTTCCAAATTTCGCCATAATGATACCTATATGCTCACAAGTAATAAACAATAGCTAGAAGAAAAATTTCTCCACGGGGAAAAATTCAGGTCCGAAAGGGTTAAGAACAGCCGTCTCGCTTCAGCTCAGTCTGTGGTTACGTTTCTACTGCTGGTGAACGGGTAACCATTACATCACTCCTGTCGCCATAATGTCGTGACCGCGTTGTCCTCTACGAATATAGCGTTAGATGAAAAGTGAATTTTTTTGAAAATGATCTATCTATCTTGAGTTTTTGGTTCAGTTGTTATTACCGTTTCTCATCGTCAAAAATTTGAATTGAGCCATCAGAACTCCAAATGTTTTTTTTTCAAGTATATTTCACCACGGTGAGAGTTGCTCAATATTTTGAAAACATTTGCAAATAGAGCCCCATTGGCTTTTCTTTTGCAGTTTTTTTTCGCAAAAGTTCTTACTTAGCTCCTAATTATTCATAATCTTTGGCCATTTCCAAACCACTCCCTTCACTTTTCTAAACATTTCAATACAAAATATTTGAAAGTTGTGATATACATTATCGTTTTTAGGACTCTTCCATCGCTGTAAAAAACTACAACTCGAACTCTGGTTCAAAAACAATGGCTTCGGACAAGAACGGACAGGAGGCAATGGATACCGATGCAGCCGCGCTGGATACGAACCTCTATTCCAGGCAAATGTACGTCATGATTTCTTGTGGAAGCGCTGAATTTCTACATGAAAATGAATTTTCGCTAACTGCTTCGCATTCAGATACGCTCTCGGAGAATCTGCAATGATTCATCTCAGAAAGGCCTCTGTAATAATATCTGGATTGGGAGGAGTAGGGGTCGAAGTGGCGAAGAACCTGATTCTTGGAGGTATACCTTTTTCGATGCATTTTCTTTTATCATTCAATATTGTACGTGTTTTCTGCAGTCTGTCGTGATTGTTAAGGAATACGCAATGTCACTCTCCATGATACCAAAGAAACTCGATGGTTAGATCTGTCGGCACAGTACTATCTCACTGAGAATGATGTTGGTAAGAATCGTGCTGCTGCTAGCTTCGAGAGGTGAGTTTTATTCGATTCATGAGTTTCTAAATACCATCACGTTGTAAGGGAAATTCATGCCTTTTTCGACTTCTAGTGCATCAGTTCTAGTTCAATTTTTAGCAGACTCCATATTTTGCATTTCATTGAAATTGTGTTTTTGCTCTATCCAACAGTGCTATCAGCTTCTTTCTAGAACGACTACCCATTTCTTCAAGGTCTTGAATGCCGTCAATCAGTGTCATGCTCAACGAGCAAATCCGCATGTTTTTCTTATTTTAAGTCCAAATAGGGCAGAAAGGAGCGGAATCATCTCTCAGTGTAGACTATTTATCTGGTCTCACACTTACGAAAAACGTGCTGTGCAGCGATTGTTGGGAAGCTTGTGTGTGGATGGTGAGAGCCTCGAGAGTGTGAAGGTGGTCGTTGGACATCAGAACGTTGGTAAAAATTAGCTAAGATTTGATAGAACCAACCGTGCTTATCCGTTGTCTGGGCTGCTACCAAATTAAAAGACCCATCTATGCTTTCAAGTCACGTAGAATGGGATTGAAAGGCTCAGAAAAGTCGATAGGGGGTGCCGAAAAAATCTTAATTGTTCAAAAAATGTTCTTGGACCCTGTATATAGTTTTTGCTCGTTGTTCAGATAGCACGCAATAGACCACATTATCTCTGGTTTGGTTTAATTGGTTGTTTGTATAGGTGTTGAAGTTAAATTGTGTTCTTTTTTCTCACGCTTGCCATATGCAGACGTAATAAACTTATACTTATACTTATACTTATACGCGAGATTTCTTGTCAGAATACTTCGAGCAGCGCTTCATATTTATGCCGAAGTTTTAACAGGAGCTGGTATTCCGCTGCATAGCCTTTACATAAGAGGCGGCCGTACGATTTGAACGACGACTATCTCGAGCGCTCAATGCACAAATACTCTCCTTCCGTTTTTGACGTTGTGTCCTGGCCGAAGGGGACCGCATTATATGAGTTTGATTTGCCCCTATAATTCCCCCTCCCCCTCTCTCGACATAATTTATCTTGATTCATTAATTTTTCTTTTCGAAATGCATTGTTACTCACACTCAAGATCGTGGATGAAAAGAAAGCCTCGTTCAAAACAATGTGCTACAGTAACAAAATGAAAAATCTTGCAGGCTTGCTGAGTTGAACGACAGCGTTAATTGTCATCTCTTGGTGAATGAGCTTACCGAAGATGTTGTGAAGCAGTTTGACGTTAGTATATATTTCATCATTTTTCCTTAAAGCATTTTTGAAGTTTGGTTTCATTCCAGCTTGTTGTCCTGACTGACACCGCTCGAAGTGTGCAGTTAGATGTGTCTCGTTGGACTAGGGCCCATAACAAGCGTTTACTGATAGTAGACGCCCGTGGTTTGTACAGCTACATATTCGCTGATTTCGGTGAATCATTCAGAGTGGACGATCCTAATGGCGAGCAAGTGAAGGAGGTGATTGTTCAGACCTTTTTCATTGATAGAGCCGTCTACGTAATGCTTTACTGTACTATACTGATTTTTGACTTACAGTTTCTCATCGAACATGTGGACGCTGAAACTGGGGATGTTATAACTTTGGAAAACCAAATGCACGGCTTAGAAGATGGAGATCACGTCACCTTCTCAGAAGTTAAAGGAATGACACAACTCAACGATTGCGCTCCTCTCAAAGTAACTGTGAAAAGTATGAAAGTTTCATTCTGAAGTTACAGAGCAAAGCTATATTGTGCTTTCAGAACCACACGTGTTCAACATTGGAAATGTCGTTAAAACCATGTCAAATTATGAGGAAGGAGGCCGCGTCAAGCAAGTGAAGGTGGGTTTCCGTTATTCTAATGAGTGATTTGCGTAACAGTTAACAAGTGGGCACATAGTGGGGAGGGGAAGGGGGCAAAAAAGGTCATCTTGCCATTAGCTCACATCACCAAACCTTTCGTCGCACAAGGTGCGACTGCTGAGAAGTTTTTCGGCGTAATATTCCCTATACATATGCTCCTCTATAAGCAGAAGCAGGCCCTCCTTCACTGCCCTCGCCGTCTTCAGAATATGACGTCATCTGTCACCACCGTCAAGCTCAAGGAGGTCTACCGTAATCGCTTCATTCTGAAGCTGCCACATGATTTCCTCAATCGGTTTACTGGTGGATAACTCTATCCAGACAGCAGCTCTTACCATACAATAGCGCTTTTGCCCAGCGTTTCGGATTTCGTCGCAATGGGCCACGATCCGTCGGCGTCCTTGCACCATGCATCATGTTCCCAAAGGAAAAATCTTCTGATGTCGTCGGGGTAGAAGGCTACACGAAGTTTTTTGATAGATTGGAATATCTTCAATGTCCAGTAGGGATCATTTGGTTTGAGTTCAGCAAAGTGTCAATAATTCCGTTTCAAATGTGAAGAGGAATGACTTTCTTCTGCCCCCTCCCCTTCCCTTTGTATACTCGTCTCACTTTGAGAAGAAAGATGCGACTAAGGTTCTAGTGGAGATTACCGTAGTTACATTATACAACAACGCCTTCTCGCGAATTTAGGTACCAACTTATGTGTCACACAAATCCCTTGCGGAATCATTGGCCGAACCGGAATTCGTCTACTGGGACTTTGCTAAATTCGATTATCCCTCTCAGCTGCATGTTCTTTGGACTGCACTGTATGCCTTTGAAGCGAAGGTATGTCGTTAATAGTAGTAGGATAGGTTTACTAAAGTGCTACCGTACTGATGGTGTACTGAGCTTCGTTATTTCATTATTTTTGAAGTACTATCGGTAAATTTAGCATGGTCGAAGTCCCAGGCCACGATGCACTGCCGACGTGGAGCTATTGAAGGCTGAATTGCCTGAGGATAGTTCAGTGAATGAGAAACTATTGAAGTCATTTTGCTTCCAGGTGGGGTTTACATATGATTCCCTCTTTTATGGGTAAATTTCTATTTTCCTCTTATTTTTAGGCTATGGGTAACCTGGTTACTATGGCATCCGTAGTCGGAGGTATTGCTGCTCAAGAAGCGATGAAAGCCGTCACTCATCATATGACTCCTCTCAAGCAGTGGCTCTACCTAGACAGTGATGACGCGTTACCCGGAGATTGGAGTCGGTTTGACAATGCCAAGCTAACTGTTGAAGATTGCAAACCTGTACGACTCATTCCGTCTAATCTGCATTTAAGGTTGAGTCATAAGTAATGTCCGATTTTTTCAAACTCTTACCATTCTTTCCAAGATTTATTTATTTATTCTGCTCTCGCCAACAAGTTGTATAGATATGCTCTCGTTCCTCATTTTACACGAAACGAACGTTTTGTACTCAACTCTAACTGGGTTAGTTATAAGAGGCCATACTAGCCTCAAGTTCCGTGCAGGTCGTAGGGCTTAAGGTGCTTCTTGAAGTCGTCTCGTCTCCAGCAGCCTTTAACTTACAACGAAACAGTACTTCTATACTGCATATTGGGCGCCCTCTAAGTTATTCGGAAAATCGGTATATACAGGGGGGGGGGCCAAAAAAAAAGACATTTTGCCTATGTCGGACTTCGGCTCTTTTTTCTTCGCAGAGATTGCTGTCGTTGACGGGAGTTCCTCAGCAGAGTATTCCCTAAGTGTTCCTCTATTAGTGTACGCAGGCTCTCCTTCACTGCCCTCACCGTCTTCAGAATATGACGTCATCTGTCACCGTCGTCAGGCTCAAGGAGGTCTACCGTAAGAGCTTCAGCCTGAAGCTCTTACGCAATTTCGTGAATCGATTTAATGTTGGATAGTTTTCTAGAGGCATTAGCTACCACTGTGCAAATCCCCTCGGAACTAGCTTTCCAGTAAGGGTCGTTATGGTACACGATCCTTCGAAGACCCCATTGAGATCGACCAGTGCACCATGTTTCCAGGGCTAATTCTTCTGATGCCGTCCACGTACGTGGCCACTATGAAGATTTTCTTATAGAATGGAATGCACTCTTTAATAATAAGTTGGAACCGTTCGGTCTGAGTTGAGTAAAATGTGCTTAAATCCATCTGGAAGTGGAGGCAAAATGTCTTTTTTTTTTGGCCCCCCCCCCCTGTATATAGACGTAATTCGAGAAATATGTAAAAACTGATTACTCGACAATTCTTCTCACCCAAGATCCGCAGTTCGGGCAGCCCTCACAAGGACGTCACTGAATATAGAAGAAGACAGTAGTGTAGCTCCATGGATGCAAGCACAATCTAGCGAAGCTCCGGAATTAATACCTAACTTCACCCTTTGGCACCTGCTCACTTTAGAGGCTCTATATCGCCGAATTTAACTGCTTCGTAACTTGCAGCGGCGATGGTCTCTAACTGCTGACTAACATGTTGCAGCTCCCGGCAAAGGTGAACAGTATTCTACTAATGGCAACCGATGAATATGACCGAACGTCAATCAGAAGGTTATACCAGAATTGCCTCTACGTTCTTCCCACTACCCACTATTTGTAAGATTAAGCAGGTATAACTACTGTTTGTTCCACTACTCTGCTCCATTTCTACAGGTGAAGAAGAGTGACGATGATTGCAAATACCCTCGATTATTATTTGGGTGGAAGATTGTGCAGTTGTGGCGGAGTAGTACCTACTCTTTATTGAGTATGAAGGAGTTCTAGAAAGATGTGATAAGTATTGCATTGAATGAATTTGGTTGTAGAGAAAGTTATCAAGTTTTGAATATTTGTTTGAAACGGACATTACTCATGGCTCAACTCTAATTAGCTATCAGCGTGGTAAGGATCGCTATTTTTAGCGTGATTCCCGGTATGATGGACAAGCTGCGGTATTCGGATGGAAATATCAAGATGAGCTTTCCTCTCAGAGGTGGTTTGTCGTTGGTGCCTGGTAGGTAATTTCACTCTCGTCTCCTACTGCGTAATTAACTCCTGTTGACCTTGTATGACCTTGTATAGGTGCCATTGGATGTGAGCTGCTGAAGAACCTTGCAATGATGGGTGTGGCATGTGGCAAAGATGGCTTGATTAAGATTACGGACATGGACCAGATTGAAATCAGCAATCTAAACAGGCAGTTTCTTTTCCGAATGAATGATGTTGGGGTGAATATTTTGTTTCTTTATTGATTTAATTTATACTCTTTTGACATTTTATAATTTAGAGCAAGAAATCCGTCGTCGCCGCTAGAGCTGTCAAGGTTTTCAATAAGGATGTAAACATTGAAGCTCTGGCTGAAAGAGTTGGTTCCGATACTGAGCATATTTTCAATGACGATTTCTTTGCCGAGCTTGATGGAGTCGCAAATGCTCTGGACAATGTTGATGCCCGTTAGTCGATATATTCTTTTTCAAGAAATAAGTACTTTTCAAAAATTTCTTTTTTATCGCATATTTTATTTTGAGGTCGTTACATGGATCGAAGATGTGTGTACTATTGCTTACCATTGCTTGAATCTGGAACCATGGGCACGAAGGGAAACACACAAGTTGTCTATCCTCATCTCACGGAGTCTTACGGGTGTGTTCTTTGAATTTTTTTCCTTTTCTTCCCTCTTTTGACTTTCTTCATAGTGTGAAGGCATTCTCACTTTCAGATCTTCTGTTGACCCCCCTGAGAAGGACATTCCAATCTGCACTCTGAAGAACTTTCCCAATGAAATCCAGCATACCATTCAATGGGCCAGGGATTTGTTCGAAGGTAAAGGAGCTGAAAACTCGTTGAAGAATCAGTAGCATTTAGAAAATATAAGCGTCAGTGCAAGATGACCAACAATTCTTGTAGTTAACTTGTTTTTAACTTCTGCATTGCTTGCCTAACTTTGAATGTTGTGAGAGCCTTCACTCGTTTCTTGACGTGACTCTGTTAATTGAATTTTTGTTACGTTAGGTCTGTTCACCGCTCCAGCTGAGACTGCGAATCAGTTCCTTACTGATGAAAGAACGTTCTTGGAGCGGCTTGAGCAGATGAATGTCAGCCAAAGGACACAGCTTCTTGGGCAGGTGGGGTTTTTTTTGATGTCAGTTCTTGATGCGGTTGCGCATGTTAACATATAGGTAATATATCAGAGACGTTTTTGTAATAACTTTTCCATTTCATAAAACGGCGATTTTAAGGTCAAGGATGCTCTCATTGATAGTAAACCAGCGTCTCCTGAAGATTGTGTGAAATGGGCTCGTCTGTTATTCCAGGTTAGTGAGACTGAGCCCGTTCACTAGAGTTTACAAACGCGATTCATTTTCCGAGGTTGATTTTTTTAAGGAGCACTATCACGATAATATCGCTCAAATGCTTCATTCGTTCCCACCTGACCAAGTTACCGATCAGGGAGCGAAGTTCTGGTCTGGTACTAAGCGATGCCCTCACGTTCTTGAGTTCGATCCATCTCAAGTGAGACTTAAATTTTGTTATTTGGCTGGACATTATTTTTTATACTGCTCTTTAAGGAGGAACATCGAAACTTTGTTTATGCTGCCTCAATATTACGAGCAGAAATGTATCGCCTGAAGCCTTTGCTAGATGTAGAAGCCGTTATGAAAGTAGGCATTTGTTTCCATTTTATTCGAAAGATGTGCATTTGGAAGATTCGTTTCTCTTTGGAAGTTCTCCATCTTTCTTCAATCCTTGCCGTTAGCGCCACGTAACTACCGCTTGTTCTTTGGAATGGTCTGTAATGTATAATATGTGTTCCAGAACCATTTCATCGTGACCATCTCAGGAGCTTCTTTTCTTTATGAATTTCTCCTTGTAGATTGCGAAATCTGTTCAACCTCCCCCCTTCAAGCCTCGTGCAGGCGTCAAAATTGCGGTTACGGAAGCCGAAGCCAAAGAAAATGCTGACACGGATGACGGTAAATTTCTTCCTTAAGTCATTGTCTCGTACACGATAGCGATAATTGTAATTCTCCCTATTTAGCTAACGCAGAAGCAATGCTAGAACAACTAAAAGTGAAACTCGCTCGCCTGCATACTAAGACTATTCCTAAACTGAAGCCTATTGATTTTGAGAAGGTTTGCTGTTGGCGTCACCTACTTGACACGAATTGATTTTTATTTTCATCTAATATTTCCGTGTAGGATGACGATACTAATCATCATATGGAGATGATCACTGCAGCGTCTAACCTGCGTGCGGAGAATTACAACATCCAGCCTGCGGATCGTATGAAGGTATGCGAATGATTTAGCTTCTAAGTTGTACTTCTGACACATTGTATCACAGACTAAACAAATTGCTGGCCGCATAATACCTGCCATCGCTACTACGACGGCTACAGTTGCCGGTCTAGTTTGCGTCGAATTCTACAAGGTATTATTACTACTTTTTTATGCTTTTGAAAATTAAATGAACGTGTTCTGACTCAGATGATTGGGACGACGAAACCGCCCCTTGATCGCTTCAAGAACGGTTTTATAAACCTCGCTCTGCCATTCTTCGGATTTTCCGAACCAATTGCTGCCCCAGTTCAAGAAAGTAAGTCAAACTATATGCTAAGCGTAGCCCTGATATATTCATAAACTATATTTGCAGTATAATGAGTCCAGCTTCACTCTTTGGGACAGGTTGGAAATTCAAGGACCGAAGACGTTGCAGGAAGCCGTTGATTGGATTCAGGCGAGTTCCCATTTCTTTTGTAGGATTTTTTCTTGACTATTTGTCGTTCGAATTTCAACAAGGAAGTAGCGAAATTAGAGCATTGCATTTATTACACAGTTAGAGCATTGTGCTCATTGTGCGCCAGTCCTTCTTCATCGTATCGTGCAGAGGGCGAAAAGTAAGGTTTTTCTCGAATAAAACAAACGTTTTTGAAAGGTCGACCTTTCACCTAACATTGAGCTTTTCACAAATCAACGTATATTTATTTTGAAGCCTCCGGGGGGTTGTAGGGAGTAGTGCTGTACATTTTTTTGGAATCCAAATCTCGCTACATCTAGCTTGGTTCCTTGAGTTATGAATTGTGATCACCATTCTAGAGTGTTGGTTCAGTTGTTTTCTAGTAGAAAATCGGACCCCGAAGTCGAAATTTGTGCGTTGTATTTTGCAGTTGGGTAGAATGAGTGACGAAGGGATCAGCCGTTTCTAGAACATACCGTGTAGGGAAAAGTTACAGCACGACAAAGCGATCATGGAAGGCCATTGTGGCCAGAATGTCATGATAAGCAAAAATAATATATTCATAAAAACACCAAGCAAAGTACCACATCTTTCTCTTTCGGAGTAGCCGCTGTCTACGTTGATACATTGGCGAATCCTTCAAAGCAATCTGCGTGTTGCGTAGATATGTTATATCGGCTTCAAAGGCTCTTCCTCAATTCATCGATGTTTCAATGATACTTCGAGCAGGCCGACCGTCCTCGGCATATTTCACGCAGCGTAATCCATTGCATTTAAGTTGAGAGAATTAGGTTGCTATTCGTATTCCTTCTATGTCATGAATTCTGGAAATTCTGCCGCGCCAATTTCGCACAATCTCGCTTTGAGTGCAGGCGGTCTATTCTGCTGGTATGCCCAGGGGCTTTTCTTACAGGTCTTTACTTGCATTTAGGTGACCCGAGAGCGTACTTGAGACTTCTTACTTTTACCCTCCTCCTTTGTCCTGCCCTGCTCTTGTACTTTCGAGGTTAGGTTTTTTTCAAACTGCGAATAGACCGTCTGGCGCGAAGTATGAATGCTGCCTCCATACTGCATGTTCTGCTAGTGTTTTAAATGATATAATGATATCTTATCAATATGCCTAAATTATAGCACAGCCTCTCCTACAAATATCTATCTGCGTTCGAACCCGAGGTTCTTGAATTGAGCACTGCGTATATTTGTTGTGAGCTATAATAAGTGCAATAACTTTCACTGTCTTGCAAATGGTCTAGCTCTCCTTTTTAGCATTTACAAAAGATATCTTTTATTTTGTTTCTGTTCTTTTTGCCAAACACTTGTTAAGTTAGTTGATATGAAATTCGGGGAATTTGGATTTTTTGGTTTCCCTCTATGTCGTCGTTTCAATTGAACGTGTCATTTTGATGGTTAATGAATTCATCGTTGTGTTGTGGTAACTTAATACAAGACAGATAAAATGGCCGCGGAATTAATGCTACGTAACCTCGTATAGCATGAGCGCGCCCTTTAAGCGACACAAGCATCAGCGCGGGAGCGGTGGTCAACCAATAAGCGAAAGGACTGAGCCTTATGAAGGAGGTAAGAAAGGGGGATGCTGTAATGGGCGTGCATATGCGAGTGTGCCCACAGAACAGCATAAAAACCCGAATCACCAGGCCCTGCGGTTGATAGGTGATTACGAGTATTCGCTTATGCCGCTGGCGCCATTTGTCGCATTTGTGGCCACTTCTCGGGGCTGTTTGACTAATGAGCGAAATTTAAATGCGCTTACATTCTATTATAATTTATTACCTTCGTACATTCGCTTCTTAGGATACTGGCGCGACTAAGCGACTTCTGCTGCCGGAGACTTTCTTAGGTTAGTGTGGGCCTTTGATGTGTAGGGGAAACAACTGCGTTGGGTGAAATGGCGCATCGCGGAGAGATTTTGAATTGTGTGAGATCACAAGGTGAGTGGCTCACTTTGCCACTTCTGAGCCTCCTCTCGCCAAATGCTTAGTCCTGACTCTCAAGCGATACCTCTCAGGACTGCCAACTCTGCTCTATTTTGTGCTCCTTTGTCTACTCTTTATTCCACCGCTATGTGACTTTCCCAATCTTTTGGCTCTTCGTGCTAATCCTTGCGTCGCCTAAAAAGCGCGCCAATGCTTGCTGCAGCGCGCACCAATGCTAACACGGATTACGGTAACAGTGAATCCGTGGCCTTTGTTATCTGTCTTTTAATTAATACAGTGACCCCATTGTTCATGTTGCTTTTTCTAGAATGAAACTGGACTTGAAGTCACTATGCTGTCATCTGGTGTTTCATTGATTTACTCGTTCTTCATGGATGCCAAAAAACGTGCTCATCGTATGCCTATGGGTATTCTTCTTTTACAAATAGTTCGAGACTTTACTCATTCGTCCGGCATGAATGTTAGGCTGCTTTCATAGTTCGCATCGGTGCCGTCGGTGCCGACGGCGCCGACCGCACCGACAGTGTGAAGAGCGTCAATACGCGCTCTGGCGCATGACGCGTGCGCTGGGCGCAGATGGGGGCTCCGATCGATAATCGTTGGTTTTGTGTATTTCTTGTGCTTTTCGATGTTTTTTCGCGCCGTGTTGCTTTTATTCGTGTGTTATCTGCTCATAGTTATTCTCTTATGTCTCGTTTCATACTTTTCAGTTGTTCCGCGGACGAGCGATTTCGTAGAACCCCGTCGTACTACCCCGAGTGGCTATACTGGGTGAGTTCATCATAAGCAATTTGTTTATTCGAGTGGACTCTATAAATTTAGAAGTTGCTTTTTCTTCGATACGATTTCCTGCTGGTGTGCGAAAGGCCGCCGGATCTTGGTAATTTAATTATTCGCACACCAGCAGGAAATTGTATCGAAGAGAAAGCAACTACTGGAAACATACAGTTCACTCGAATAAACAGAATTGCTCATGATGAAATCACTGGGTCTTGAAGCCACTTCACACGGGGTTATACGACGTCGCTCGTCCGCGGAACAACTGAAAAGTACTCATGAAGACATAAAAAATAAGTATCAACAGAAAACACACTTATAAAAGGAAGACTGAAGACAAGAAGTACACCAAACCCAAGATTATCGATCGGAGCGCGCCATCTGCGCCCAACGTACGCGTCATGCGCCAGAGCGCGTATTGACGCTCTGGCACTGTCGGTCGGTTCGATCGGTCGGCCTGGTCCGTCTGCCTGACTCCGCACCGACAGTGTGAAGAGCGTCAACACGCGCTCTGGCGCATGACGCGTGCGCTGGGCGCAGATGGGGCGCTCCGGTCGATAATCTTGGTTTTGGTGTATTTCTTTGATGTTTTTTGCACTCACTTCATATGAATAAACAAAATTGCTTACGACCAACACACCCGGTATGGCCACATCCACCCGGAGTTGTGCGACGGATTCACGACGTCGCTCGCCCGCGGAACAACTGGAAAGTATTAATCAGACATAAAGCATGTGGCGAGGGCGCCGGGCGTTGCAGGCAACAGTAATTCGCAGCAGGGGGTGTAGCAATTCAGGCGGTGTAAGCGTCTTAGATGCGTGAGAAGTGAAAATTTCTGTGAAAGCTGAATGTTGATACATACTCGCTAAGCCGCGCTCCCCCCCCCCCCGAGCCACATTGCGCCCATAAAAGAATAAGTATGAACAGGAAACACACGAATTAAAGCAACACGGCGCGAAAAAAATCATCGAAAAGCACAAGAAATACACCAAAACCAGGATTATCGATCGGAGCACGCGATCTGCGCCCAACGTTCGCGTCATGCGCCAGAGTGCGTATTGACGCTCTTCACACTGTCGGTGCGGTCGGCGCCGTCGGCACCGACCGCACCGATGCGAACTATGAAAGCAGCCTTAGCGTTGCGGCTCATTTCGACTATGCATGCCATGTGGTCTACTGCTGAAATCGCATTATAATCGCGTATATATCGCACTCACGGGATGATACCAAAAAATAGTTATGGACCATTATATAGCTTTACACGCCATGATTCACTGAGGAATTGATATGCTTTATCTTTAATGTTTTCTGGGCCGAACGAAACTTCCGATTGTAAATTCTTTATCCCATTAAATGAGATGCAAAGGGCTGCAAGATGTAAACTGTGGAGTTTGATTAAGATTATCTTCTTTCCTTACACAATTGAACCAAACATATTTGAGTTCATTTCATGAAAATGTGTCTTATTACAGTACAACCTTTAATCGACTTACGCAACAATGCTCTAGATGATGTCACCCGATTATTGATTACTAAACTAACTTCGTATTATTCATGTGTTCGTCCATTTTCGATAAAATCCACTGATGTGAGGTGAGGCGGAGACTCTTGCGAAATTGCGTCTGCCGACAAAAAGCGAATAAAAGGGCGCCGTCATGACGTGCTAAATGGATGCTTTTCTATAGAATGCTGCTTTTTCTCTTTTTTTGCTGTAATGCTTTGGAAACACCTGTCTCTGTTTTCGTATTCCTTTCATTAAAGGAAGTGGGTACGAAAAGGAATTTTCACATCTGCGGAGAACCTGCTCCCCACAGAGCAATTAGCAGGCCGCCAAGGAAGCGATGTGTGGCGCTTCCACTGCGAACAGTGCTGTGGTTGCTGAGCAGGACCATTGCGCCCTTCCGCCCCATGCGCCGCCCCGCCCACTGGTTTTGTTGATGATCTGGATGGACTGATTGCTGTTGGCTTTTCATTTTGGATGATCTTTTCCCATCTAGCGGCTGTATCTTCCATCTTGCCCATGTTATGCCTTATCAATCGAAACACTATGCTTGTTGGCATGATGGCAGCTATCGGGGTTAACACGTCCGAACAACCTCAGTCTTTACCGTCGCTCATCCATGATCGAAAATGAAAGGGCAATCAAAGGGGCACTATTTTGCTTATTTTTGACGGATTTCTTTGCTTTTTTCGCCACTGATGTACTATTGAGGACCCCCTCGTCCCTCCAAACATTTCAAACCTAGCGTAACCGCTGCCTTTAAGTTTATTGCGTATAATATATTTCAACCTGAAGTCTCCCATCTTCAATTCGTAATCGTGTATTGTGGTCTAAAACTTGTTTCATCACCTGTTCTCATTGTTTCAGATATTACATGGGACCATGCAAAAGTTTGAGTGAGAGAAATTAATTCCCTTTTTAGTCGTCATTCAAACCGAATGTGATTACTGTGCCATAATGTCTCTTTACGAACCATGGACCACTAAACTCTGTTTTTATTTTTTACTTGTGCTGCGGTCGTCGCAGACTCTCGCTTAATAGGATGACTGCAGTGCGGTCACCATCGACCCTTGTAGCACTCTGTAATTGGTCCACGGATCTCCCTTCTGTAATCGTCGAAGCCTTTGTTCACTTCCTCTCTGTGTTCTGACCTTCCGCAACGAGAGTAAACTTCATAGGAAAGTTCATGGATGATGTCACGCAGTCATGAGATATCTTTGTTGCAGTTAGGTACCTTACTGCAAATTTATGAATTGCGAAAAAAAGATAGTCTAACATGGGGTGATGCAGCGCTCAGTATGATGCTTCATTTAGCTATCATGGTAGTCATTTTGCATGGTTTCCAGCTGTTCAATTGGTCCTGAGCACGCTTTTCGCGTTTGAAGAAACCGCATGTTTCTTAGTGGTGTGAGGCAGGAATCGGACGCATTCCCATAAGGTTCCAGGCCATAGCCTCTGCCTATTCAGATGGGTTTTCTTTGGGACGAGTAAACTATCGAGAGCTCTCATGTACCAATGCTGCTCCTTCAGCGCTCATGTTTCTACTGTGTCTTCGTTTTTTCATTTTTCTATTTTATTTATAATATGCTGTATGTGATTCTCTGTATTTCTTCTATAGTGACTAAATAATTATTTTATTTGACATTATTACTTGAAGACTAGTCATTATACTTGAACGGTTGAATTTATTTGTGTTGTATGTTTGTTAATATGAAGTTGATGTTTGCTTACTCATCTTCACGAATTTCATGTGTAGCGGTTTTGTGAGGATGTATCCGAAGCGACAGTCCGCCCTATCAGCGCTCTTTGGTTTTGGAGGTGATGGCTACCGACCCGAACACCGACGCTGATGTAGAAGTCCCTTACATCCGTTATGTATTTGCATAAGCATGTTGAATGATATCACTTTTTGTGCGCTTCCCGTTGATACAATCTTTGCCTCTTTTCTTCGCGGTATCGTAGATTGTCAAATGTAACATTGCTGCACCCTTGATCGATGCCTCTTCGTTGGATGGTTTTTTTATTATTGCTGTGGTTACATGTTTCTCCTGTTTTGGTATTAAAGATGGTTACAAGTCAAATATTTCATCTAAAGTGTTTCGTGATGCTCTCTTTAGGAAGTTGTTCTTAAGCACCATGGCACTTGTACTGTTTTCTTTTCCGATGGTATCCCTCTTTTTTGAAGTCCTTTTTTAGTAATGACTGTTGATCTGTGCTTATCCAACCATAATTTTAAATAATTTATTTTAAATTAATTGCAAATGAATTAGAGATAACACCTGTATCATTTCTTGTTTGCACTCTGCAATTAGTACGAGTAAAATTTCAAGTGTCACATACACAGCTGTACAAAAAAAAAACAATAGCGCGTTCAAATACTGAGATATAGACCAGTCCAGAAAGTACGCGCTGAGAGGTCGGCAAAAAGTATTTATTAGGTATTGTTTATCTGTCCTTATTTTGGTTTCTTCTGCTGTTATCTTTTTATCCTTCATGTTGACTCTGATTATTATTCTTTTAGCTGATTTTTTGTATGCTTGTTAGTCTATCCTGATCGGGATTTCCTACTCTTATTTTGTATCTTTGTTTATGTCTCTGCGTAATTTTTTTTTTTAACTTCTGATATTTTTATGTTTTGTCCTTGTTTTTTTATTTTTTCACTTTCTTTTAATATTGCTCTGCTGATAAATTCTTGTCTTTTTTTTTTTTAATTATTTTTATTTTTATGTATTGTTTTTATCTATCTGATAATTCTGTACATCAATTTCTGCTATATAGATTGCTGAGTTTATTTATGTATGATACATTACTTTTTCTTTACATTATAGTCTTACCCCTTATGTGCACATTTTTTTTCTAGTAGTTGTCGTCTATGTTGTAGAATATTGTATATTTTGTACTTTTTTTTGTTTTTCATTTTTCTATTCTACTCTTTATAAAGTGTAATCTTTGTTCTCTATCTTTTCTTTTCTTTATTGTATTTATATTATTATATTCTTGATTGTTTTTTTTGTGGGGTGTTTGTGTTTATGTTCGTTAATAGCGAAAAGGAGTAGATTAACTGCATTAAATCATAAGGCAAGAAAAGCTTTCTAGCGACTGCCTCAATAACTATGCCGTCGCCAGCATTGTTTGAAAGATTGCGTGGACACTTAAAGCGTAGCGCACCTTCGATTTTTTATCGATTTTAGTCTAAACAAAAGCAATATGTTGGCCTTCAACTTCTGTCAGTAGTCTCCAAGCTGTTGATTTATGGCTTGAATATGAGTAAATATTTACTCGTGATTCATAAAGAAAAATAGGGCTGACCTATTGAAAGTCAACCTTTTTACCTTTGATGCAACGGCACCACCGACCGATCCACTTAACACTAGGAGTTATTATCAGCGTTAGATTATTTATTTTAGCATGTTACCGAGAATGCTGATAGAGCCCGTTTGCGAAATTGCAGTATGCTATTGTACTACAAATTTGCAAGCGTTCTTTACCCCCCCCCCCCACAATTTAAATCCGGTCCCTTCCAGTTATCAATCTCATTCCAACCAACTATAAAATGAAATCTGCAGCTATTATTTACTGGGTGTGCTTAAATGCCAAAAATTGACGATAGAAACCTGAGGATGATTTCGCTCATCTTTGAGCGAGCTTAGGTGCTTAGAAGAGGCTGTCCCAGACCACGAGCCCGCTCCGTGCAAATCCGCATTGTCGTCAAAGGGTTATGTGGACTCACCTTTGTGTCACTCGGTAGCATTTCAATGTAGTCTTCACCTTGCCGTCCCTCAACTTTGAAGCAACTTTCTAATTCTTTGTTGGCGCTGTCGTTGCAGACGAAAAAGACTACGTCTCCCTAAAAGTAACTCGTTCAAGTTTTGCTTTTAGTGTGTTCCTTTTTAAATAGCATGTTCGATATTCTTCTAGATTTTTGGTTGGGAGGTTATTTTATATTGACCTTCGAATGTGGAAAAGCCTAGTACGACGGTGGTAACGTACCTCTACAGTATAAGTGAAGTGCAATCGAGCGATGGTATTGAGATGGAAAACGGGTGACTCGAGAATTGCAATGTTGTGAAATGCGTCGAGCCGTGTAACTGCTGAATGATCAATCACCTGAAATCGTGAACGGTGCTCAAGGGTGTCAATTCGTCGCCGGATTTCAAACTGAAGTCCAAAAAGTGCTTACATCATGTCCGGCGCTGTTTTGAATTCGGCTCGAGTCGTAGAGACAAGCGTGTCCTCGCAGGAAATCGCACGAAAGGAGGCGACAAGCGTTCGGGTCTGGTTGATCAGCCAACGGATGGTACGATTTGGAGGAGTATTGTCGGAGTACTGAGGGACATAAATCGCCCTGAACATGAGCACTTCTTTACAATGTCGACTAATGCAAAGTCGTTCTCAAGCAGTTAGAAGTACGTTTTTCATGTTTGAATGGAGTATAGGATTATTAGAATAGGATTGTCAAGTATTTTCAAAAACTGTGCACCGCACAGTAATGTATCGAATCAGCTACAGTTTAGCGGTGAAACCTGAAGCTCCACCGATTGTCAGTTCTATCAAAGGCTTCCTGTCATGCGCGCGGTAGCGGGCGGAGCTAAACTGGTTTTCAAAAAAAGACGAGAAAGTTATCGCATGGTAAACTCTGCGGAAAGGGATTCTGGAAGTGCTCCAAATCAGAAACGGCCCCTATCACAGAGCTGTAAGTTTTTTGCTGACAAACAGTAAAGGTGATAGGATGTTGAAATTGAAGGATATGATTACAGTCCTCGAATAAAATGTCATAATCGTATATTCAACGGCTTACCTGCACACTGATGTCATCCACGATAACCATGCCCTGATCAGGAGATTCTGCTCGAAGAGCGATTCGAAACGGTCTTACAATCCGAGGCAGATCAACGACAACTGGACCTGATGTGGCCGGCTGGCAGTCCAGAAGAGACGGCGTTGATTCATCCACCAAACACACCTGGTGGAAATAATTTTAGTATAGAATTTTCAGAACCAATGACCGACGTGAGACCAGTGGTGTATGTAGTTTCACCTGCAATTTGGCAGTTCCTGTGAGCCATAGGTTGAACTGAATGCTAACTTCATTCACAACACATCGAATCACTTCCGAAAGGAGCATAGTCGACCCGCCAGTTTCCATTCGAGCCACCGCGAATTCACCATCTAAAACAGTAGGATTATGATGTTGATGGGATCAGCTTATACTAGTTATATCCCTACTTTATACATATAACCCTACTATATATAATGCGTTATGTGTTCTGTGTGGTAACGGAGTGTCTGTCTGATCCACGAACATCATTCTTTCTCGAGATTCAATTGACAGACCAGGTCAAGTGTGCATGGGTGATCAGGTCTCTAGAATTAAGGACAAAAACATGATTTTTGGCGGAGCCAGCGCGCCCTCGTGGGCGTGGCGTGGCAAACTAAATGAGTGGTACTGAGGACCATGATTTCAAAATTTCATAAAACAGCGTCGAGACTGGGGAAAAAAGTGGGTGTGGGTGTATGTTGGCAAGCCAGATCGAAATGGGAAGACCCACATCCGGTAGGCGGCGTTTGGTAAAAAAGCGATGCTTAAAGGAATCTTGCGCGGAAAAATCATGATTCTATTTCAGCCATAAATCACTGGCTTGAGACTCATTATCCACGATAATAGTGAAAAGAACTGAAGTATTGCTTTCGTTTTGATTAGAAATTCGAAAACTCGAAAAGGCTGCTACGCGTTCGAATTGCCCACGGACGTCTTTCACGAATGCTGGCGACGGGGATGCTCAAACTTGGTTCTTGGAGTGCATTCACTAGAAGCTCTTTCTGGCCTTCTGCTTCGTTGCATTCACATCTTACACTTCTACTCCATCCTATTCCATCGATCGATTTGTCTCCACTCTCCGAAATCGCGCGCTTTAACCCGATTCTCTCATTGCGTCGCCTGGTACGTAGCCGGCCAAACGCCGTCTTCTTTCCATGCCTCGCCTGGCTCTGCCTCCTGGTCCTTCGATGGTCCATAACGTGTAGTTTTTGTACGTTTGTTTCTCTTCAGAAACCGAATCTTCATGCGTGAAACTTTGTGTGCTATTTCCAGTGATCACAACTGACATATTCATGTTAGGAAAGAGTGCAAGAATTTTCCGCGCAAGATTCCTTTAATGAAAAAGTTCATAACTCGGTTAGGAGAAAGCCTACAGAGCAGAAAAAATAGTGTAGGGAGCAATGTCTAAGGTGTTCCCAGCACACATGACGTGGGCGGAGGCCCGCCCACAATGGGCGGAGCGTGTCCTGAAGTAGACAGCGTTTTCTACAAGTCCTCATAATTCGGTTCCGAGAAGTCTTAGAGAGCGGAAAAAGGTGGATAGAGGTCAGAGGAGAGGAGGCTAAATGTTATGGTGGGCGTGGCATGCACAAAAGTGGCGGAGTTTGCTATCAAGCCCATAACTCGGATTCCAAGAAGTCCCGGAGACCGGGAAAAAAGTGGAGAGTCTGACAACGGAAGGGAGTCACATATGCCACTAGGGTGGAGCGCGCGGCGAGCTGGACGAAGTTTGCCAGAAACCTTACAAAATTATCAATGGCCCTGTTTTATACAAGTAGAAAAGTTCAATCATATATAAAATCATTGATTTTATTATTATACCATTGCAGCCCCCGCGTGATGCACGCGAATGCGGGCGCCGCTAGACTGGTTCACTAGAAATCCCAGAATAAACAGCTGAGATGAGTGTTCCTCAATAACAAATGATGTGTGCCGTTTATTCTGCACTGCGAGCTGTAGACTGACAGAGTGTTACGCGCGTCTTCTAGTTGATATTAACATGAGGAAACACTATGTATTTCTTAGTCGCAACTCTCTAACACTCTTGGCAGCGGACCTTCCCGCTGAAAAGGTGGGACCGCTGGTGAGTTGAGAAACGCTTGGTGGTAGAGCTTAACTTAATCCTAACCCTTGAAACACTTTCAGTCCTCGACGACTCTGTAGAAATCTTAGCAAATTGAACAAATGTTTTACTTAAAACCCCAAAAGGCACAAGAAAATTAACGACAGCTTTTGCTGATATTTTCGAAGTTTGAAGCTTCAAAGCACGGGTAGT
>MU870574.1:14357-30581 GCA_036418205.1 Ostertagia ostertagi | reverse complement strand
GTTTGTTGAAATTTCTAGTGGTGGGGGGGTCGTACTTGTTTCGGTAGCACGAAATTACATGTGATGAGGTGAGAGCGTGCGGAGAAAATTTGCTGTTTCAGCGTGCGTATATACCCCTCCTAGAAAATGGTGTAGTGGAAATATAGGTGAAAAAGAGGGAAAATGAGGGAAAATGAAGGGAAATATAGGGAAATTTTGCGGTTTCATGGTAGTTATATATACCCCCCCCGCTCGACGGTGTTTTTTGAGGGAAAAAGGTTGTGAAGAGGGGGTCGTATGAAACTTCTCGTGAAGGAGGGGGGTCGTAAAAATTTTGCAAAAAGTACCAACGATAGGACCGACCCTGCATTAGGCCCGCATCAGGTCTAGATGATCTCAGTACTTGAGTATCAGAACACAATTTTGCGTTTCATACCTGAACCGCAGTTCAGGTTTGTGGAAGTCAGTTCATTGAGAAAACATTCCTCTTGTGTCCAAGAGCATACTATGTCCTCGGTAACGATAACTGGTTCAGACCACTCCGGAAGCGTTCATCAGACAGTTTCTAGTTTTTGATGCTTGAACTTCATGTAAATATTTTGAAGAAAGGTCCCTGGTTCGATGGCCACGTAAGTCCTTTACGACCTTATCAGAACTGGTCTCAAGGATTTCATTCGTTGTTGTTGAAAACCCTGTTTTCCATCAGCAGGAAGTACTTCCTTGATGGAATGTTGTTGTGCGGTACAAGGGCATGCGCCAAGAAGCAACTCAGAATACGGTTGACAGAATCGCTTCGATGCCTGTTTCATGTCCAATGATTTTTTTTTCATCTTCATGCGGTCCGAGTGATTCACTTGCTCAACTGGAACTTTGGTTGTTTTTAAAAGTGCGTCTTTGGCCCTGTGCTTCTGGTTCTTGCACATTTAGCCATATTTTTCCAAACACTTCTAATTGTGCGTTGAATTTTCACATAGCTGGGTTTGCGTGAATCGTGATCGCGATCGACGTCTTGGTTGTCAAAAGTCGAGGAGAGGTGTATCACACAACATCACATCTCTGTGATTGGTGGTTGTTCCCAGCGGCCAGTCGCAGAACTCATTCGCGCGTGCGACGCGATCCATCCACAAGATCGCCGCACGTGAACGGGATCTACTGGAGGTCTGGTTGGTAGGGCAGGGTCGAATATCGCTTGAGGATTCCTCAACGGCACGTCGAGGATTCTCTGCCCGGTCAGACACGATCATCGCGCGACAGTCTCACCACTTCGGCCATATGCGTGACGCGTCTTGCTACCGCTGCGTGTTCCTCTCGCACTACTCTCTTGTAATCATGGTAGAAGAGCTACTGTCGAGGAACATCCCACTCGACCGTTATTGCAAACATGGAAGACCAGCCACTGAGAGCC
Source organism: Ostertagia ostertagi (assembly GCA_036418205.1). Lineage (NCBI taxonomy): Eukaryota > Metazoa > Nematoda > Chromadorea > Rhabditida > Trichostrongylidae > Ostertagia > Ostertagia ostertagi. The sequence continues at coordinate 29,197 of MU870574.1, read as the reverse complement.
TGCGTGTGAGGTCTGGATCTATGGCGAACGCTGAAGAACTTTCAAGTCGCCGGTTACTTTCTGGTTTTGAGGATGTTCGTCATTGGAAGCGAGTTAATTTTTTGGGAGGATGTACGACTTCTTCAGAGTATGGAGATTTTTGGCTGTGTTTACAAGAACGTTCAAGAAAATTTGCGTTTTAGGAGTCTTGCAATTATGTTTTTCATTATTGGGTACCGGCCCACTCCCGCTCAATGGGAATTTTTTGGGGCGAATTCAAACATATGTACTGGGTAGGATGGAAGAAGGATGGGAGTAAGCAAGGATAAAGACAGAGTAGGATTTGGAGAAGGTGATCCGTTTGGAAAAACGTGAAAAATGATCATTAAACCGAAATAAAATAAGTTTCAGAGTTTAGTACTGTTAATATTTTGCATCATTGCAAGTAGTAACACACCAAGACAATATCAACAATCAGCCAAAAATATCAAATATTGCATGTTCACGAGAATCGGCGCACAAGCGAATCGCGTAAGCGAAATGTTGTAGCGTCTGCGAAAAGGATTAGATAGGTATTGATCACCTCACTGGAATCGGTGAATCGTAGGAACGATCTGCCATTCTCCTATTCTCTGATCGGTTCCTTTGCAATTCTTTTCGTTCACACACCCATTTCCGATTCTCTCAGGTCGTAGATCGTGAACGAAATCATTAAATGAATCTACATCAGTACATAAGTCAATAAATAAGGCATAAAGTCAAATAAAGTCGATCTGTTTTGAAGTTGGTTCTCATGCGACACAATATTTATTGTGAGCCAGATGTTGAACACATGCGGGATACGGTTGTGGTGTATGATGCTAAGTATGAGTTTAATATCATATATTATAATTTATATTATATGAACAGAACTACAATAACTATACTTTTTGGACCCTTATAGAGCTAGTTCAAAAATTTAATAATATTTTTCGACTGTAGTAGCGCATTCGAAGAAAGATTAGGCATTCTCAAAATCCCCTCAGAGCTTTTTCCTCTTTTTCGGGCTTCTTATCTCTGAAGGGCTCTCTCTTTTCCCGCGAGGAATTACATGGTATGAATTATTAGGTTGTTGGGAAAGTAATGTTTTTTTATCGAAAGAAAAATGTCAGATCTACAAAATACACTATTCCACTTCTATATTTGTTGTGAAATGACTGAATAACAGGTCTACAAATTGGGCGGTGCAGTAGATGAGAAATAGCCCAACCGGCAACTAACTCAAACTCTATGTATGTTCCTCCGAAAGAATCCAGTCATTAGCATACCCTTTACTTTTTTTCGTCAAGACCTCTTTTGAGCATTCCACTACTGAACCCTACGAGTTTTGTCGATCTTTTTAAAAGTTCATCTTCTCCAACTAACCGCGGAGATGAGCGAGCGGTAATTTTTAAGCTAACAACTTTTCTGCCCCTCTTCCTGCTCAGCTCGAAGCGTTTTGATTTTCCTCCTTTAGGCTCACGTAATAAAGTGCATAGTCAGCTATAACGACGACATTACTCCAAAAAATGCTTGCCCCATAAATCCCTTAAGATCAATAAAGATTTGCCTCGTACATAGTTACGACTCATTCTTAACGTTCCGTCAGTTTTCCAATGGCTCGGCCGTAAAACTTTCCGGTCTACTAACCAGGGAAGGCATTCAACTTCCCATGGAACTTTGAATTGAGACCCAGATATATCGATAGAGCTTCAAACGCTGATTACAAATATGGAAACTAAAACTGCAAAATGAACCTGCCAAGGAAGTTGTGAGCAGTCAAAGTTGGCTGGAAGTAAAGCATTACACTAGCCTCCGGGCTTTCAAAGTCGCCGTGGAGTAGTGGTAGTGCTCTCGGAATTTGCACTCCAACGGGAGGAGAGCTTATGACCTCCAGGGTGAAGAGCGAGGGCACCACCACTGCTCCGCGGCGACTCTGAAAGCCTGGGGCCAGCACGGTTCATGTGCAATGCTTTACTTCCAGCCAACTTTGACTGCTCACAACTTCCTTGGCAGGTTCATTTTGCAGTTTTAGTTTCCATATTTGTAATCAGCGTTTGAAGCTCTATCGATATATCTGGGTCTCAATTCAAAGTTCCATGGGAAGTTGAATGCCTTCTAGGGTTAGACTCGACTATGTAACTAGCGGTCAACAATCGAGTACTGCCTAGATAACCAACTAGCTAGATGGTTTTTATAAGGAAAGACACGACTTGATGAACATTCCCTAGTCAGTTGTTCAACTGAGGTTGTTAACACGGCAGACACGTTTGATTTTTCTTTTCCAAAAAACATAGAGTTTAGGTGAATTGCCGGTTCGGCTAATTTTCTTCTTCTGGAAATCCTATTTTGCATATTGGAATTCAGTTCACAGTGGACTCAAAAAAGAAGCAAAACATCTTGGTAGAACAGGCAATTGTCTTCCGAAAGGCATATAACATGTGAAAAGAGTGGGATCTCAGAAAAAATTTTCCATTAAAAAATGACTACTTGTCGGCCAACCTAGTAGAATGGCTCAGTTCTGCTTCATGAGAGAGAATAGAATAATAGAACCGCCTCCCGCCTTATAAATGGAAGCTCCAAATCGGTCAGTTCATGCACACGTGAAACTCACACGACACACTTCATTCCGAAATTGGAGCTTTAATGTTTATTGACTGAGCCGTGAAAAATCATGGCAAATATAATGCATGTAAAGGATATTTGTGCTCAAGTTCAGTTACCGCTTTCGTTTTGGTAGTATTATATAAGGGAGCAACTATTCTCCAATTCTCCCCTCTTTTTTAATTGGAGGTTCAGGAAACTTTGAGTAGGCTTCAGCTGCAGAGTAATGCCCGCCTCCAATGTTACGGCCCTTGCACCGGTCGCATTACGAATTCGGTGAATGTTGGCGTTTTGAATGCGAATAGGATGAATCACAGGAAAGAAATGCGCCTTCCCACCAATAGGGCTATTTTTATCAATGTAATCAACTAAGCGATTGACTATTCTTCAAGTTGTGCTCGAGTCAAGAAGGTGCGTAATCAAGAAGGACCTAAGTGAAGTCACGGCTACAGCAGAAGATGCCTCTAGACAGAGCGAAGTGGCGACGACTGGTAAAGACAGCGGACCCTGCGACTGCGCGGGACTAACGCTAGGGAGGAGAAGAAGAAGAAGTGCTCGGTGAGTTTTTATCGTACTTCATCTGGTGTTGGTAGATGTTGCAATTTATTCAAGCCGCTTACTTTTGGTATTACTGTGCTATAGAATCGTTGTTGTGATTTCGCTTTCTTTTCTTAAAGCAATATAGCGTACTAAAGTATAATGCAAGCTGGGATTTATTAGACTCTTCTTAGGATCGCCGCCACTGCATTCGCGGCCGTCCAGAAATGGGCGTTACGTGTTCTTGATGCGCATCCGGACCCTACAAAGATGATTTCGCCTGAGCAAATCAGGTTGTTTATATGTACCTGAATCTTAATAGATAAGGCGATGAGGGGAAAGCCTCGCTGTCTCGCGACCATGGAAATTCGATCCCAGACATGTGATCAGGACTGTGGAGTGGCTCTATTTGGCTGTAACAAACCTCTACGTCAGATTCTCTTGAAGATTTTAAGGCATATCTCTGACCTATATTTCGATCAGGGGCTAAACTGTGTTCGCTACTCGCGATGAAAGAGGCACTTCGTCCACTGGGAGGCAGGAGTTTCATGTTCAGCACTGTACAGATCAGTGATGCCTTCGTGAGAGGCGGTAGCTGGAGGAGCAGCGCATGGAAGGCTCAGGGGATCCTTTCTGTCGGTTCCTGGTGCTTTGTCGGTTGAGGAGAGTTACTCCAGGCAGGGATCGTTGCAAGGGGAGGTATGACGATCATGTGACAGGCACTGTGCTCAGCGGGTTTGAGGTACGGGCAGCTGTGGGGGTGATTTTGCTTTAGCCATTTCCAATTATTTCTTCTTTTCCCTAGGCGGTTCCCAGTCGCACGCAGTACACGGTGCGCTTGCTTCTGAGCACTTGCGAGGGAGGTGCAGGTTACACTGGCCTCTAAAGCTCGTTGTGTGAGCTTACGGTGATTCCGACGGTTATGAATGGCAATTTGGTGGCAGGTGGCGCATCCTTGACGAGATCCGGTGACCCAATTTTGATAAAAGAGGTTTTACGGACCGGGACGTCGTGCGCGGTGACCGGAGTGGTTTCTTGCGACGAAATGGTTGTTTTTTTCCACTGGTATGGGACGGATCCACGGTTATGGAGGTTCTGAATGACATGCTTGTTGACGTGGTCGTGCGTTCGGACGGGGGATCCCGTACACCTACCATTGATTTCGGGGTTCACAAACCTCGGTCCGCCAGGGGTGGGGTCGCGGGGTATGGTCGGGCGTGGGAAGATTCCTTTAAGGTTCGGTTAGGCACTGGCGACAATAACTTGAGGGGCATGCGGCGATTTTAGACGAGTACGATGGTAGCTAAAGGGGGTGATACTGTTTTGATTGCGCAAGAATATTTTTTCATTTTGTGACGTCACGGAAAGTTTTTCATTTTTGACCAACGCGTCAAACATATGGAAAACTATCACTTGGGCGATATTTGATGTGGAATTTGACCACAACCATTGCTCGTGGGAACTACCGCGCTCTACCCCTACACCATCTCCACCCGCTGATCTATCACTCGAGGCATTAGTCTAACAACAATTATCTCTTGGCTGAAGTCAGAACACAAGAGCTAGACAGTTCAACTTTAACTGTGAGAGATTTCACAATTTTTCCATTCCATGAATTACTGCAGTAGTTAAGTGCAAAGATGTTTTTATCAACGGATAATCTTTTTGTGAGGTTGGAGAATGAACATTTGCATATATTTGCTTGCTCACTTTTACTTTTGGACCTTGAAGGACTTTTTTGCATTTTAATCATGAACTCAAAAGCACCCGCAAGAAAGTGTTTTTACTACCTTTAAATGATACATACTGTTTGCTACGAGACTAATCAAATAGAGATGGTTAAGCCTAAACCAGCCACCAATAGATCAGTCCTAGAATGTTTGTACATGTCTATCCCTCGCAACCGGTAGTCGTGAATTGCCAGAGATTTTGGACGTCCACTGTCAAACAAGGAATGAAATTCCGACTTTGAAATCCCTGTGGCCAGATTCGTCAACGAACTGGAGAGTTCTGGATTCCTGTCAAGTTTAACAAGAGTCAGAAGAGACTATATGATTAAGTGGTATATGTTCATGTTTGGGAGGTCGTTTTACTTATGTATAGTGCTGTTTGAAATTGAGGCTAGAGAGAGCTCACAATACTTCATGGAGCCAGGAAAGTGTGATTATTTCTCTCGCGATGGGTGTTCTCTGGTCGCATGTTGATGGTGTAAAACCACATTTTCATCTGCCATGTTGTTATATGAGTTCAGAATTGCAAAGCCAGCCATAGACGCTACCACACATTGACCGATACAGTATCTTTAACGCGATGACGATATCCGTTGGTCACTAGAGATATCCCCAGAGCTAGGCGATAAGCCTAAGGTTAGGCTTAGGCTGGGGCTTGCTACAAGCAATTTGAAGGTGTTCTAATTAGAGGTGACTTGCCTTTAATTTCCTGACATGCTCCTCGAAGTAGGCATTGCAGTAAAATTTTACCTACACAACATGAAAATTCATAAACTATCCTAGGCTTGGATGATTCTCGTTCTGTAAGAGGCCACTGACCTGACGGTGAACTGATTCAATGGTAATTGCCTATGGTCCACAAAAAACGGTGTACATGAGTTGAATGCCTGCGACTCACTATCACTGCACGGACGATGGGGCTCCCTTTCGCCAGGCCGAAATGTCGAGACCCGCGGTTTTTATACGAAGTTATACGAAGATGTTCCCGGAACGCATCAGGCGAAGAGATTGAAATAGCCCAGTTACGCACATTTGAGATTTGCAAGGGATTATCCATCACAAGTAAAGGAGCACTGCTGCAAATTGCAGGTCTAATAATGTGGCGACCTGCCGATGGAATATCGACAGGTCACTGTTTTACCCTTTCGAGGAAACGTTATTCCATGCTTTTGAAAAAGTACGAAACAGTTCATCTGTGAACTACTTACATATTGAGATTGGAGGTATCTCGTACTCCACAGTTCCAAATGCAGCAAATGATTGAGTATCTGGGGCTTCTATAGCTATGACTGAGGCGCAAGGTGTAACCTGCATGCAAACTGCAAAGCATGCGAACTTCACTTTCGAGCGGGTATTGTGATACGTGCAGGTAGCCCAAAGAACTTCACTTTCAGAGCGGGTAGCGGGCTCATGCAGGTGGCCAAGAACATACCATTCAGCTTATCACTAGCTCAGTTTAAAGGAGGATTCCACGGTGAACGAAAGTTGACCTCGGCGATCTAGCATGGCTCACTCTTGGCGCGGTTGGCGGGGTACGCCCACCGACTATCTAATCACTCGCCGCAGGTCTATACGTGGCGAGTGATTAGATAGCAGAGAGAGCGTAGTGTTGAAGAGGGCACAGCGATGAGAGTCGCATCAATGCGCAAATCAACGGGCAAGGAAGGGGTCCCATTTCTCGGGTTCTGGGCCGTTTCTCATGGTTCTTCCTTCTTTCGTGTACCACTCACCATCCCTAGGTTAATTTGAAATGGGTTGCTTTTTCATCGTGAATTCTCCTTTGAACACAATGATTGAGAATATCCTGCTGAGGTATAAACAACTTTAGCATTTCATGAAACGTATTAACGAATGTAGTAATCGGTACCTGGAATTTTAGTCTATCATTTATTCTTATATGAAAGATACTTCATGTTCGATTTAATTAATTGGTCATGTGCATTGTTTTTACGTGTGCCTTTTGCAGCGTAATAAATTTGAACCTAAACTTAAAGCCACAAGTCGGGTTAGGTGCCAAGGTAGACGCTCCTAGAGTGAGAAAGGGAATCCCCAAGTTTCAGGGAAGATTCGATGGCAGAGCACGGCTTAAAAAAAAGGATGTTTCTTCTGTGACACGGCCTTTGTTTCTATCGAAAAGCAAGGGGAGATCCTTTGGAGCTCTTCTCAACTCCATATCATGTAAAATCCCTGAAAAAATTCTCGAGCTCCTCGTGAATTTGGTCAAAATCTTGTGCGATTGCCTAATTAGTAGTTTTTGCGACGACCTGACCTTTTAAAAAGTCAGACAGCATTTTCTATCATACTGTCCCCTTGAGAAGTAGGATGTTAGCACAATAAAAAAGTTTGGCGAAACGGAAGTGAAAAATAATAGAAAAACATGAGGTGGAGTTATAATTTTGGGACGTCGGCTAAGTGGCCTTTTGAACAAAAATTATTAGAAAAAATTCCTGGGATCTCAAGTTGGAAGTTGATGTTTATAGGCAATTTCGTATTTGTATTTGACACACTGCCACATTGGAGACTTTTTCTAAAACATCTAAATTTGTGAGATTTTGGGAAATTCTTAGGTGGAGTTATAATTATGGGACGCAGTGTATACTGTTTGAACTGTATTGTTCCTGGATGTTTATAATTGTACTTGACACTGTTACTGTTTTGTACTTTTATTTTTTTTTATAAAACCAAATTTAAACAGATAATTCAAACATCATTCCAGGTGCTGAGACTTTATTTCTTGCTCGAATAAGTTTTTAATCAGTTGATGACAAGCGTCAACCAATTACAAGCTCCTGTTGCCCTCGCTCGTGTATTCTAGCGAACACTTCGTTGGTTGATGATATACTAGAGTGGAATAAATTTTACATCCATTGTCGCCCCGGTAAAAGTTTTTTTTTGTGGGGGAAAAGTGGGATTGATCGGAATGCCATTGCTTTTCTACTACTGTCAGTTTCTATAAATCATGTTTGAGCTAGGGAAAGGTCACCCCATATCCTTGCTGAATAAATTTCATTTGTCCCGATAGATTCATACTGCGCTTCAATGCATTTTCTTGTTGTGGTTTCTCGTTTTCAATGCACCCTTCTGGTGTTTTTTCATCACGTCATGCCGGGGTGACCAAGTGCAGACCCGTGTGTGTGTGAAAAACGAAATACACAACAGCTCAACAGTATCTTTCATGATATTGATTCTTTTTTAAGCCATGTTTTCGACTTTCTTGTGAAGGTTTCTGCAATTATGGATGCTGACTAATTCATTACGAACAACAGCAGTCAAAACAAGACTCATTCATTTCACTCTCCCCTCCTCCTTCTGAGAATAGATCGCCATTTTCGTTCTCATACTGATGATGTCACATGAATTTGTCGCATATTTTAAACTAGTTCACCTTGACTTTTTTATTTGAAATGTTTAGGCCATTGAAGCGGCGGGATTGCCCTCTGAAAAAATAGTCCAGTAGGTTGAAGCTGTTTAAGTGTATCTGATGGTTGGGTTAATGATTCTTCCTCCAAAATTCATGCTGGCATGTACTTTTTAAGAAGGGTAGGCAGCAGAATCAGTAATATAATATCTGGAATATTTTCCGAGGGTGAACGTGGTGCAATTGCAAGTGGCGTCGCATACCACGCCCACGATCCGAGGATCTAATCCTAAATCGCAGAGCACAATCCAATATCGAATTGGTGGGAAAAGCGCTTGATATGGAATTGCGAATGCCGTGTTGACTAAAAATGTAAGAGAAGCAAAGCAAACTTCCATCAAAGGTCCTAACATGGATCCTCTTTTCTCCCTTGGAAGGAGGGAAGGCCACGTCCGGACGAGTTGTCTGAACCTGCTTGCTCCATTACTTCCTAACCCGCGCCTATTTAAACAGCCGCCAGGTCGTAATCCACGTTGCATGTCGCAGGACGTGCGCGAGGCATCTCGTCCGTAAGTGTACATTGTCGCCATCAGATCACTTTGTAAGACCTAGCGCCATTGTCGCGCATTTTCGAGCCGCACAACGGCAATCTGTGGTACTAGTGGGCTACTCTATCCCATCCACAGAATAGATTCTTCGGCTTTAGGGGGACGATTAATTGAGTACCGTGCTTGTGGCTAAAGTCGAAATCAAATGCCCCACTAATACTTTTCGCACTTTTGAACATAACCTGGTTTGTGGCAGTTGTATAGAAACTGCGCACCGAATGACAACATTGAATGTCGAGGAAAATTTCTGAAGTTGAATTTCTGGCTGTGCTCATGAGGAGATCCCCTCAGGGTTCCCAAAAATCTTGAATTCGGCTAGGTTGTGCGGGTAACCTGGTCGGATTTAGAGCCTATGGCGAGGACTCGTCGCATAGCCGCAGAAGGCGGTACCTTAACCAACAGCATGAAGGTGTGTTCTGTGGGGTTCAGTTGGAGCGTTAGGAGAGCGACAGAAAGAAAGAAAGTAGGGAATTTGTGGAAGTTTATTATTGTCGCTGTACCACGGTGAGTCAAAGCCCCATGACAAAAATCTCCCTAGCCGCCCAATTAATCAACAGTAGAGATGGCATCTGACCGAATATTTGCCATACCCCCTTACGAAGACACCATCGGCCATCACCCTAGCTTAAATATTGACGATTAACTTTCGGATCTTGACTTGGACATTTCTTTCTGCTTTCATTTGATGAAAGTTATTCAGCGTTTTAAGGACTTATTGTTAGGCATGCGTCTGTTGAAACAAACGCTAAAGGATTTCGTCGAAACCGTAGTGGTCGAGTAATAGTCTCAACCTCGCATCCCTCTATTCTTAGGGAGTAACGGGTAAATCGCGTTTCTCGGTATTACTAGGAACTATGCCTAGTATGCAAATGATAAATTCTCCTTCTGATGGAATGAAAAGAGTCAGGAAATCAAAGCTAAAAAACTGTCTGCTTAAAAAGGCCCTATGGCGCAACTTCAAACTAATGGTTCTTTTGTCGTGGTGGCATTTAATGTTCCGATTTCCGATCTCTGCTGCTCACAGAAATTTGACCTCCGTCACAATTTTCGTTCTTTCTGAGGAAGACGTCCAGCATCAACCCACAAAATTCCCAGCGTGCTCCAAAAACCGCCTGTGTTTGAAGACACCATGATTTTTCGATTTCCAGGTTTGAAATTATTTAGGTTTCCGTTTTTGGTTTTCTTCTTACGTTGGCCTCACTTATTAGTTATTTCGTCCCTTTCGATTACATTTTGTGGGTGATCCTTGTTTACGCTAGAAGTTGTGCTGCTCGTAAACTTCAAATGTAAAAAATCAGAGACTTCGGTCAAATTTTGTGGAGCGAAGTGTTTGGAGAAAATGCACCTTTCCTTCTTATTTGGAGCGACATTTTTTCTAGCGAATGACAAGCTATAAATGAATTCCCTCTATGCCGCTTTGCAGCCCCATCAAAACGTCGTAACGCATCTCATTTCAGACGAAGATGTATTAATTGAAATTTGCCGTCACTTTTTATCCACTTGATGGCTATGAATGATGCGCTTTCCACTTTTTCTGCCTTGTTCCTCTAATCTTCTTTTCGGCGCTACCGCAGTATACAGGGGCATCCTCCTGTATCAAATCTAGGTAGGGGCAGGAGCTTTGGGGAGAAATGGTGAATGCACCGTGCAGTCTCTCCACCGCCGCCTAAGGCTTAGTCCCTTCAAAAAAAGACACATCGTACGCAATTTTAACCCATTCGCGACCGCGCGGGATTGCGCATAGCAGAGAGTCAGGAGATTTTTCTCAATAAAATTTGAGTGGATGGAGATTTCCCCTGCCCAGGGCTGGCGTAGATGAATGAGGGTATGAAGATTCTTTTCAGGAAAGAAAACTTTCCAAATTCCATTTGAAACACGGCAGCCACAGGATGCCATTGTCCCGAGTGAGATCTTTGGCAGCCACCGGTGGCTGCCATTGTCACGAATGGGTTAAATGCCTGCCACCACAATGCCCCCGTATATTGCGATAGCGCCTTTTCTTCATTTTCCCATGATTTCCTTCATTTTCGTTCTTCACTTTCTCCTATTCAGAGAACCATTGGATGAATTGCGTGGTCCTAGTGGGTGCGACTTGTTCGCTCGTTGGACGTAACACATTGACTCATTTTACCCAACGATGATGATTTTCAGATAGAGCCGTTAGCGAGCTGGTTGCGTGTGCGAGTGGTGGTCGAGTGAAGAGGGAATTGAGGAGAGGCTTTGTCGCATACAATCCGGCTAGCTGTTAACGGGTTCGAGAGCGCCCAGCGATGCCGGCCGCCAGAGAAGCAATCAAGTGCAGTCTACTCCAGCAGAAAACTACTCGACGTACTGGTACTCTACGTAAGAAGAAGGTCAAGCTTTCGCTCGCTTTCTAATCTGTTTCGCTGCCTTTTCCCTAATCTGGTTACATGTCGCTGTCCTAGCAGGCAATCCGGGTGTGTCACTATTACCTGCACTTTCAATTTCAGTGCTAGTACATGTCGGCCTCATTTTCCTAGAATACTCTGCTCCGCCTCTACGCTCTTTCCCCTTCTATACATCCCCAACACGGACCCTTTAGGTAACTCCTATTCAGAACAGCAGTTATTGTTATGGACAAACTTCCTCAGTTCCGGAGTCATTACTTTTTCTCAGCTACGTAGTTTTTTTGCATAACAGACATGTCCTTTAACGCAATATTGCACATCGCATCGGACGTGTTTTTGCGTGATTTCAAGCGAACCCTTAAATACACTTAAAAACCGATCAATATTTCATTCTGTTTTGTAAATACACGCGTGGGCTTTCCCCAAGTAATTGATGATGACGGCACGTTGTTGTGGCCCAAACATAAACACGCCAATTGATCTAAAGCATGTTCTGGGTGACACAGCCTTCGCATCACATAAATAATTCCACCCATGCGTTTCCAATCTGACGAGCTAAATTTAGGTCAACATGGGCGCTTCAGTTCATCTATTTTTCTTGAAGTCTCAGAATTAGTGTTCCTGTCATTTTAAGCTCTTATATCAAGAAAGTTCATGGTGTTTATACTTGCCCTTACTAACCAGGAAGGTCTTTCAGGGCGTGCCAAGCTTTTTCAAAACGGTCTTTTGCATGATATAGGGGCACATGCGGGAACCACAGAACCATGGTTAATTTTTCCTGAACGGCCCTCTGAATACCAAAAAGGGGTCCCTAGTTCGATTCCTCGTGGTGACAAATTTTTGCATTTCGAGTTGACGTTTCAAAATTCGCGCAAAATGGAGTTAGCATGAATAATAGTACCATATTCATGATTAGGACCGTCAGTAACCCTTACAAATAGACTTTGATTAAAAAACTGGTGAAAAAGGTGTGACACCACAGTGGGGCCGCTTGGTGTCACACCTTTTTCACCATTTTTAATCAAAGTCTATTTGTAAGGGTTACTGACGGTCCTAATCATGAATATGGTACTAATTATTCATGCTAACTCCGCGAATTTTGAAACGTCAACTCGAAATGCAAAAATTTGTCACCACGAGGAATCGAACTAGGGACCCCTTTTCTGGTATTCAGAGGGCCGTTCAGGAAAAATTAACCATGGTTCTGTGATTTCCGCAGAAGATCGTTTTGAAAGAGCTTGGCACCTCCTGAAAGACCTTCTTGGTAAGAGGAGCACGACACCCATTATCCGTTTGTTATTCCGGCAGCGATTGAATGCTTATGCGATTTTAACATTGTTCTGTCCCGGAGTCTCAGGCTCATCTAAATGTGTAAAACAATGTGAGGCTTCAAAATATTTCATTACAAAAGACTCGAAAACTTTTACAAAAGATTTGCAAAAGTATTGCAAAAGCTTTCAAAAAATTCAAAGTCTTTTTTGGCGAGCTTTCGGCGCTTAGCGCCTTTGTCAAGCCCGACATAGATCTAATAAGATTTTATAGTAAGATTTGTTCAGTTGATATGTGAAACTACAATAACTGACTGACCTGCTGCCACTCATAAATATTAATTTCTTACCGCACTGTAGCTGGTCCGTGAAGCAGAAAAGTGTTCCTTATTCAGCGTTGACGTGCTACGACGTTACTATAAAGGGATTTCGCATTCATTCCACAGTGATGATAACTGCAGTCATGCGATGAGCTGAAGAGAGTCACGTAACTCGTCTCTGCTATTTATTTCCGGGGCTAGTCTTTTTATTTCCAGAGCCTCCAGTATTTTGCGTTCCACTGTGTTTCAACGGAACGGTGTAGAAACCCTGATGGCAAGGGTTGAGGGCTCTCCACTTGGACATGTTTGGGTCATGTGTGGAAAAACTATTACCTGGAGTGAATAGGATTAGCTAAAGCTCCAGTTCGTCCAATCGCTTATGGAGTGGTTTTTTTGCCGTTATTCACAATATGCAGAAAACAAAAAAAAAAAAAAAATAAAAACAAAAAAAAAAATAAACCACCACAAAGAGCAATCGGTGTCGATTCTTTGAACAGTTTCCTTCACAGTTGACGCATCTGATACCTCCTCTATTTGCCTAGAGAACAGAAGCAGACCTGGTACATCTCGGAACTACTCCGATCTTTGGAAAATTGAATGCAAACTTCAACTCGCTGAAAGTGCAAAACGACGCCACTGGGTAAGTGCGCCGTTTCAAAATGGATTGCACCCGAGAGAACTGAATGTCATCATACATCTGTGATCCCAACATGTCATTTTAGAGCAGAAGTTGAAATGAACTCCACCCGAGGCAAACTTGACAACTCTGATCCCAAACAGACTTTTCTAAAAGCTGTTCGGCTCTTGAGTGAGCGCGTGAGTTCCCAGAATGTTCAGCATAGGGCATGCTCTATTTTCAGAACAATTCTGGAGAGAATGTAATGGTCATGTTCCCATGTATAATACTTATTTAAAGGCAAACCCCGGGATTAGCCCGACAGTAGGAAGGATACCGCGAGGGAAATTGTAAGGTCCGTACCTACCTAGATCACTCCAGCTTCGTCGCGAAAATTGCGCGGTTAGGGCGCTAATCCTTACGGGCCTGCAACCATCGACCCCCGTTCGCAACGCTTCCCACCCACCGCGAGAGTGGTGAGATCAGCGTGCATTGATGTAGAGATCAGCGTGCTCTCTCAAACGACGTGCTCTCTCGCGTATTTTGTCTTCTTTGATCGCCCTGTCTCGCCATCGTACCACATCCGACCTTATTGAAGGTTAAGGCCTTAATTTCAGCGTTCCCAAAGATTTCTCTTGCTTTCCTTTCCACTTTCAGGTCGTTCCGCAGCTAAGCTATCACTGCGAAGCGCTCTTAGCACCTAGTTCGATCCCGGGAATGCTTTTAAACAACAACTCCTGATCAGCTTGATAGGGTAATAGCGGTCGATAACCAAAGTGTGAATGCTGAGTTGGCAGAATATGATAACAGCAAAGGAAACTGTCGACGAAACCCTCAGCAAGTACCTCCTCGCTTCCTACTTGAGTTGAGGAGAGGGTGTACCTATGGTACCTGTACTAGTCTTTTAAACTGGCTTGCTCCATGGCTCCACTAACCCGCGCGCATTTGAATTAGCCGCTACGTCGTAATCCACGTTGCGTGTCCGGAGTGTGCGCGAGGTATCTCGTCCATTAGCTCACATCTGCACCATAACCTCACTTTGTAAGGCCCTAGCGCATTTCCCGCGTGCCTTGAGTCGCAACAGAGGCTTTCTTTAATACTCATGGGCAATTAGTCTAGACAGAAAGCATTGCTCCATATGAGCTCATCCAGAGTTGCTGCTCTGAATCTAGCATGGAATGCGGGCGTGGAGCAGTGATGAGTGGCGCTGCTCTCGCAATCTGCGAATTCAGTCTGCCAAAGAAGTTCTCGTCTGTATTCTTCCGTTTAAAAGTATTTATTTTTTGCTACTCTGTCTGGAAGAACGACCCAGTGCTTTTCCTTCAGTTTCTACCTCATTAAACACAGTACCTTTTCATAAGTGCGTATTAAAATTCTCCATGACTCAATGAAGTTAGAGTGCGCGTCCCTAGGAGTGCATAGGATCAACTCTC
>MU870573.1:0-19598 GCA_036418205.1 Ostertagia ostertagi | reverse complement strand
ATTTACTAACAAACCCAACCTTCGAACCCGAATTAGGGTTTCATTCGGATCCTCCACGAAATAAAGCACCCGATGTGGGCAAGGTGGAAATGAGCATAACGGGACCTTTCAAGCATACGCAGTGAAAGGGATGGGCCGCTGGTTGCTGTGGGATGAGACTGATCCATAATAAGACGAAGAATTAAACTTTACTGCATCTCATACTACCGAGACAAAGCGTCCCCATACTGTGGCTAAACCTCAAAATCAGTTCTCGGAATTGTCCACTATCACAGAGCAACAAAGTCATGCAGAAATAGAAGTTATCAACGAAGCAGTCACATGATCACATAAAAAACCATTGCAGTGAGTTTACTCACCTGTGCATTCCTCCAAAACCGAACAAGTCATCGTCGTTGAACATGGCGGGCCTGATATAGAGAAATTACCCTGTGAAAAAATAGACAAAAGGGTTAGCAATGCATTTCGGTAACTCTCATAGCTGTTAGACATTAGGGACAAAGCAGAACGAACTCAGCCACGAAATCGCAAAAAGTTTTCTAGAAACCGAACAAGACACAGCTTCATTTAACACAATGCGTACCGCGTGCGCCACAATGTGGCGATTCACACGCGAAAACATTTTCTTTGATTTACTTGGCATTTTTCAATGTTCCTGAACTTTTCGTACTTATTTCCAGAGCTGCAAAACAAAGTGTCATCACTGATAACAATTTTGGTAAGTTTAAGATGATCCAATTGAAAAGAGCATAAAAAAGTAAAGTGACACTCCACAATGGCGGTACACAATGTGCTAAAATTGTTGATTAAATGAATCCTGCAGGTTATGATGGTTGGATATTTTTTTCAACTGATAAAACACCCATTAGCTGGCGCTGTCTCCGCTGTCCCCACGATGTCATGTCTACAGCCACCAATTGACATAGACTAGCAGGGTAAACTCTGGGGCCGTATGCTCCAAACGGGTGTGGTTCACTAGGACAGAAAGCGACTTTTTCGCGTTTCGCAGCGCGAAACATTTTTCGCTGCGGGAACCTCGGGTCCACTGATGATCAGAGGTGGACCTGAGGTTCCCGCAGCGAAAAATGTTTCGTGCTGCGGAACCCCCGCCAAACAACTTGGAAAAGTCCAACATACTGCCTCTACCCGCTCACCAGTTCCACTAGGGCTGCTTTCCACGCATTCCTTAGTTTCCCTCAAAATCGTCGGAAAAAGCTCACTAAAACAAAGCCTTCCCTTACAACCACGACTCCTCCTTCCACAAACGACCACCTTCAAAGTTAGTCAGTCTTCAACATCCAAATACGAAGACGAAGCAGTTTTAAAAAGGGCTGATAAAGTTCCCATACATTTGCAGCGAAAGTGCCTAAGTCGCGGCTGGCAGCGGCTCTACCAGTCTGACTACCAGCTATCAATACGTTATTCCAGAGTTGTGGCCCGTACCTCCTGACGCACAAGTCAACATTTGAAGTGGTCAAAAAATAAGCGGCAGCAGTTACTGGGCGAAATCTGCTTTCGATTAGGATGAGAGCAATGGCAAACCAGTGAGAGCAGTTCCGCTTCACTTCAAAGAAAATCAGAACTTGTTTAGAAGGTCTCTGCGGAATGCAAAATCTAATTATAAAACGCTACAACATCACCTCATCTCACTACAGCACACTGTGGATAAGTTCTTATCTGGTAAGATTCTTGAAAGACAGGACACAAACCCATGCAATGTTATGGACAAGTAGAATTTCTGTTAGAGGAAGGACGATCAAAAGATAATGATGAAAAACCAACCACATTCGAGGAAACATCACTACCTATTGCCGACTCTATAAAACATCAAAATCAGAAGGAGAAACATCGAAATATAAACCCGTTTGCCTTACAGAAAGTGAAGAAATGGACGCAAGTAGACCACACCCAATAACAAACCGTTGAAGAAAGAAACGGCGTGCAGGACAAAATCAGCTGACGTCGGCAAAGTTTTCAAGAACATTCGTACTGACGTCGATACTTCGTGTCAGGACCCAAAGAGAGTGCGCTGCTGACACAACTCGTCCTCTTCGATCCGCAGTGCGATTTGTCACCGGGCGCCCTTTTCTCCACTGTTTCGAGGTTAGTTTTGCTATTTTTTTTAAAGTTCGTTCACCCGCACTGGAGTACCAGACTGCTTCCGGTTGGAACGACTCTGAGTCCAATTTGAGACGTTGTTTGTCCGTTACGAACTCATGGATTACTCGGAATTTTCATTCGTCATTTTTTTATATACCTTCATGGGTTTGTCGGTGATGAGGACATTTTGGTGCGGAGTACCCATCGCCTTTAAAACCTCAGCGAGCGTTTTTTTTCAGTATAAAGTTTAGACAAACGTACGCTAACGCTGGCCAAGCTGACTTTTTGCAGAAGGGGGTCGGTGCACCTGCCCCGGAGCAGGGTCAACCGTGCGTTCGCACTATTCGAACGAGGGGGTCGCATTTGTGGTTGGTTTTGGTGAAGGGGGTCGCATTCAGGGGTTGAGTGGGAATTAGTAGTTTGTTGGGGTGAATGGTTTTTTGAGGGATTTTGCGGATGTAATTGGGAGGTAGGTTAGGTGGGAGAAGAGAATAGTAGAGAATATTTGCCGTTTCATTTGAATATACCCTCCCTCCCCTGTCCCCTCCCCACTGGACGCTTTTTGGAGGAGAAGTGGGCGGTGTTGAGAAATACCATGATGGTGAGGGTGGTAGTCGGAGAAGGGGGAAGGTGGATCGTATAAGGGGAGCCTTCTGCGTGTCATGGTGGTGGGTAGGGGGTCGCACTAAAGTTGGGGGTCGCGAAATTTTTGAAAATGTGCGAACGTCACGGTTGACCCTGCCCCGGAGTTCTCCCTCCAAGACGCCCCTTCTCAAGTTGTTAAAATCGAAACGCTCTTTAAAATGAAGGAGCAACTCTTTCGAGTTATTGTACACATTGCTCCTGTTCGAACCAAAGTTCAGGATTCCCCGTAGAGTTAGGCTGGTAGTATTTTGAGGGAGGAGTGTACTAAGAGGAATCTCGATGGTGGATCTTTAGAAAGGAAATCTCCGAGGACGTAGAAATACGCTTCATTGAGTTTAGGGACTTTTTGGAGAGGATATTTGACGAATTTATTCCAACCCAAGTCGCGAACGTCTCCCGCAAATCCCAGGATTTTCCAGCATTTTATTAAGCCCACTAATTCCTTGAACACGCTCGCGTTGCCCCTTGGCCGCGCCTCATAGAACATGCAATGGGTCCGTGACGGGTCGGCAACTCGCTCGACTGACTTTTGCTGAATAGAAACCACCATGTGCCTTTATGGGACTGTGGGACCCGGGCTGAAATCATGTTGAGGGCAAAATTTCGCATTCCGTTTGCCCTGCTTACGCTTCAGCGTTTGTCATGCAAATTAGCGTTGCCTGACCTACATCCAAGTGCGATCATGTTACGCGAGTCTTTCCTTTTAGCCTTGCTCGCAAGGTGTTCGCGAATAGCAATCCTGTCCACGTGTTTTACTCGTATTTCTGGGTACTATTTTCAATATGGGCTGGGCTGGTATAGTGAAAAGTAGCGGCACATCCTACGCACACGATCCGGGGTCAAATCTCGGCTCGAATCTTGCTCACGCAAACCATGGCTTCCATTCCTTCGGAGTCAGGCAGTTGGTATAAGTCCCGTACGGAAGGATAAAGCCTTCTCAAAACACTGATTTATTTGTCGGCTGGCCCCGGAAGTCATTTTATGGTTCGCGCCTTATTGAAATGCATTTGCATTCCTTCTGAGTAGAGGAATGCTAGGGTCTAAAAAAGGCTCTCGGAGCGCTGGAAGCCCCACCCTTTATCACTCATAATATTTTCAATATGCGGTCATTATTGCGAAAATGAAAGCTAGGATCTCAGGCCGTCTTCACGATTCTCTGCTGCGGGTGTATGGGAAATATATCTTCATTGAGGAAACATGCGTGCTGTCTCCGCGCTCGCCATCTGAAATTGTTAGCAGGTTTCAAGTCTATATTTTGAGGCTATGTTTGGAAAAAATCACTCTCGGAAGGAAAAAGATTTGGAAAAGTAAGTGAACTTCCTAGTGAGGTTAGATCTATTGAAAAACTGTCGTAATTAGTGGATTTATTTCAATAGTTGGCAGCATGCTTGCAGGGGATTGGAAAAGTGAGGCTTCACTGTTTCACCGGGATGATTTTCATAGTTTCATTTTTTTTACTTTTACATTTTATCTGACAATTTTATTGTTGGAATTATTGATTAACCGTGCAAACAAGAACTTACCAAAAATTGTCGATTCTCCCTCCCCTCTCCTCCCTCGGTTTTACCACCCTTTCAAAATGAGATGGCAAAGTGTACAGTTGGGTGTGGTTCACTAGGACAGAAAGCTAATTTTCCGCTTTTCGCACGCGAAACTTTTTTTGCTGCGGGAACCTCAGGTCCACTGATCATGGTGGACCTGGGGTTCTTGCAGCAAAAAAGTTTCACGTGCGAAAAGCGTAAAATTCGCTTTCTGTCCTAGTGAACTACACCCTGCACGCTCTACGCAAGTCGTCTACATTCGTGTCCAGGCATTGACCAGTTCACGTTGAATAGCATTTCAAAGTGTGGCCTCACGTTAGGCATTAAGACATGAAAATTGAGATTAAATACAACGATAATAAAAACAAATAAAAGAATGGAACCATGACGTGAAGGTTGAGTGAAACTTTAGGGGGAGTAGGGATTTGAAAGTTGTTCACAAACGTTATTATTTGCGACTTCTCCAATAACTATAGAGGTGGCTAGAAAAAAAAAGACACTTCACATTTCAGACAGCATTAATCACACTTTGCTAACTCAAACCGACTGCTCCCAACTTAGTATTAAAGAGCACATCCCAATCTATCAATAAACGTTATAATAGCTTTCTGCACCAAGGATATCACAAGAATTTGCCATGGGAACCTTGTGCACGGTTCGAGCTCAACTGGTCCTCGGCGGATCATGGACCTTTACGACGTTATCTGAAACGCTGGTCGGGAGGGTTTTGCATGTTTAGAGCTACTGTTCCTAGGAAGCAATTCGTCAGTTCACCGTTTGAAGAAATTTCGTAGCAGCTTTAGGCTGGAAGGGTTCTTTTAGGCCTTCTTGAGCTCAACGGCGATGGAATATGACGTCATATTTTGAGGACTGGAGGTCAGATGAAGAGTGGCTGTTTTACTAGGGGACATCTAAGACGGAATTTGCGCAGAACTGTCCATTAACACGGACACCGCTGTTCGATGGATGAGCTTGATGATAATGGCGCCGGGAAGAGATAGCTCTCTTTTGCGCACTCTGTATTTCTATGAAGGTCTTCAGAAGATGCGTAAATGTAAAACGTGGAAATTTTTGCGGCAGCAATCTTTACTTAATGTACCCGGCATTCCTTTTTTAAACTTCTTGCTCTCCCAGTATTGTGTTTTGGTTGGTTGTCAATCATCTTTTTCATTTTATTTTTTCGTTTTTTTTTGTGTCTTTCGCACTCGAATGTGTCATCTTGAACCTATTCCTTCCTATTTTTTTGTTGTTAGGTAGAAAACTGAAACATCAGAAAAAAATTAAAAAAATGAACACGTCGTCTACAGCTAATGGTGGTTTCGACACACCCTAGCCAAAATGAAGGGGTTATCGACTTACACAATGACCACTCGGAGTCAATGCGTGCATTGCATCCGGTTCCCTTCGCCCGCTGACGTCCACTGCTCATAGGGAAGATTGGGCGAGTTGAGGATGTGTAGATGTCGAGAATCAAATATTCATAGAAGCAGCCATGATGGCGAGAATGGTGGTCGGAAGTGGATCAGGGGGTCGTATTGGAGTACTCCCCTAAGGCTGGTGATGGTGACGAGCGGTCGAAGCTCCAATAAGAAGGGAGGGGTCTTGTTATATTTTTGGAATTTGACTTACGGCTGTCGTTGCCATGCTCGCACTCCTCCGTATACCACCAAGGTATTATCTGTAAATCAAGCGCTTCGCTCGGGAGAAAATCCCCACGAGCACACCCGTTCCTATCCACATTACTCGGTCCGAAATTTGCCAATCAGGGACGGTAGGCTGGCGGGGTGGCAGTAAATGTGAATTGAATGACAATTCTAAAGACACAACTTTCAGAGCTCTATATTTTGAATATTTTCATGGTTTTTTTTTTCTTTGTAAATCTTTGCAAAATTAAAAAAAAATACGTCAAAACGACTTTCTCCATCACTCCACCACAGTGACCGCGCAACTTCCGCGACCACATCCTCTCTGAAAATCTTAGATACAATCTCTTGCTACAACTTCGCTATACAAAATCCAGAGATAGCACCTCCCAAAAAACCATTAATCCACCTCGGTCAATTTGGCCGGTGGAATTGACTCTGTTAGCAGAGGGGTGGGGGGGGGGTGAGTACTTGATATGTAGTGGGTTGACTTAATCTCTGACTCACAGAATTTTTCGTACGCACCGAAGCAGCCATCGGTCTCCAGTTAATGAGCGTGTGCCAGCTTAGAATGGGGGGGCGTTGGCCGATGGCGTTTCGAGTATAGAGAATGATGTGATTGCGTCACGTTGGCTCACGATAAACTCGAATTAAAGAGCTTGGCATGCGTCTCAGCGGGTAGGCGATGCCGCGATTTCGCTTGAAATCGACTTTGAAGCGTAATTAAATTCTGCGGGTGCACGGGATATCCATGAACGATGCTTATATTACAGAATTAGAAGTACTGCTAGGTCTCACTGTGCTTTATTATTTCCACATCTTTTTCCGATCGAGATTTCAATGTGTCTTTACTTTTCTCATTAGGCATTAGCATGTAATGTTGCCTACTAACAACGTGTACTTAGTCTGCAGTCCTTGCGGTAGATACCCACAATGCGTGGTTATCACGCAAACGGTTGCAGACAGTTGATCTTGGACTGGCTTACGTTTGTTGGCTATTTCGTAGTCAAGATTTTGCCCAACAACTGAGCGTTTCCATGTAATGCAGGCAAGACATTTTCGATGGCGGAGATTCTACGTTGACTGTGAGACAGTTGATACCCTAACTAATTCGATAATAGAATTACATTACAGCATGTCAGAAGATGCAAATGCTCGAAACCGTCGGGCAGGAACTAGTAAAGACGGACAGGAGGAGGAGAAATCCGATGAAGAAAAGGCGCCCCCGAAGCAGGACCTCTACAAGCAGCTTGTCGAAACTCGAAAACGAGGTCATCCATCCGTAGAGGTTACAAGCACTGTGAGCAATGCAGTAAAATCAGGCTCAGGTATGCTTTGTTGTTCACTGCCCTAGTTATTTGCGACAACTAATGATAAAGTCAAGCCTTTTCTGTGTTAATGGCTTTAGTTCGCGCAGGATCATACTACATATTTTCATGTATCCGCGTTGTATTGGGTTGTCTCATAATTCCAGTCTCATTTCCATCCAATTTCAAATTTCTTTCGCCTAGACCGTTTCATTGCGAAATACGTTAGTATGTTGAAGTATGCTTCGAGGTATGCTTTACGATCCTCAAATGAACTCTGTAGCAAGGAGGACAACAGAGAAGACCAGCGCTGTGTTTGACCCAGCCTCTCCTACTGATAGGGTACTGAAGCTAGCGGCCATTCGCAACAGCAAAGACAAAACGAGCTATGAAGCTTCACCTCATACCTGAGCGCGGTTATTTTTGATGTAAGGCTCTTGGCCTAAAATGAGAGTTGCCTACTAACGGCATTGCTACACCCGAGCGTTTGTTAGCAGATACCAGCAGCGCAGTCTACCGCCAAGCGCTCACGCAATCGCAGTGATTGACCAAGTCACTGCTGCAGAAGCCATTCAAGTTATTGAATGGAAAACCTTGTCCGCCGACATGAATCCGAGGTGCTACACGCCTGATCATCTGGGAAAAATTTCATTCTGAGCGATGGCAAAAGCAGAGCCTTCCCTAATCGGTCACCAGTGGAAATGAGTCATGAGTCCACTGCGACAACAACATGCGGCACGTCTGATGGCTGCCTCGCAGCCAGGAAGCACCAGCTCAACCAAAGCCCGAACTCCGTTTTCTGAGAATATCGCTCTCGTTTTATTGGATTCGCTAGGTGGCCTGGTTTGGGAACCACTTCAATGTATGAAGACAAGCATTGCTAAAGTCAGCGCGGAATAGCCCTCTTGGCTGGCTTTCGGGGTTGCGAGGGAATCGTCAGAAACGTCTCAGATTCTCCTTTCTCCGAATGTACGCCAGACCTCACATTGCAATGCCACTCACCCACCACGTTCTGGAAGGAGATAGCCAGGGCCACGATACCTCAAATCCACCATATACCATAGCACGCTTGATCGGAGAACTGAAGTGACTTAAAGATTGCGACTACCAAAAGCGCATCTAATCTTGTTCCACCAGCTTCTTTTATCTGGGCTGGAAGCTTCCAAACGCCCACTAGTAAATGCACGCATATCAGTGACCATGATGGTTGGTTATGCTTTATTGTCAGTTGTTTCCCAGAAGAGATAAAACTTGAATAAACAAAAGTGTCGAAATTGCGACAGGAATTATGAGACAACCAATTATTATGCGTTTATCTAGAGATTATACTTGAGGAGATAAATTACACGCTGCCGATCAACGATATATTTTTGAGGGGGATGGGGGCAATAAAGCCGTTTTTCGCGCGTCGGCCACATCACCAAGTTTATCGTCGCGCGGGGTGCCGCTGTTAGGCTGGTGCCCGCGATCCGTCGCAGATTTCGCTGATTTTCGTGATTTTAGCGATTTGCGCGATTCACGCGATTCAAGCGACGGGTCGCGGAAATCACAAGTGTCCGATCATATACTGCAGGAGTGCTCTCGCCCCCTTCTGCTTAGATAGTGAAGGCCTGAATGACCGACTGCTCTATTCCCACTTGTTCTCACAGTTCGATTAAGCAGACACTCCAGGCCTCGCCAAAGTCAGCCGTTTTCAGAATATTGAAGGTATCTGTCATTACGCCACGCCAACGAGCCTGACATAAGGTACTCTGTCAGTCTGACCTTTTCAAGGTACATTCCTCAAATCGGTTAACGGATGATAGTTAGAGGTGGTGGCTAGTGAATCATACAATAAACCCCCTTTTGACCCTGCTATCGGTAAGGTAATAGTGTCCGCATTTCGACCAAGTACTTCCTCCGCTCGAAGTATCGAAGTCGCGCACGTCCAGCGTTCAAAACGAAATCGTACTTGTCTCCTGTCTTGTCGATGGTATAAAGGCCTAATCGTGAGTTTTTACGAATAAGATTCGAGATGAGCTCTGCAGCTTACAGTGGGAATTAGTGCGGTCTCGGCGTTTTGCTAAGTTTGGCTGACTCGTTGAACCGTGAATGGGGTTTTGCCTACCCCTTTCCGCTCTGCATAAACAGAGGCTTCTTTACCTGTCCGACCTACACACAGTTATGCAAGTTGAACCAAATAAGTTCCATTTCTGGTATAGTTAATATATAATAAAGAGAAGCTGGACCAACATTTATAGTGTGAGCAGAAGACTACTATCTTTTTGATTGGTATATGCGTTTGTGTGCGTAATAAATACTCATGATTGATTGAATTCCATACGCTGCAGAAAAACACACGGTACGGCACTTACGTTCTAACTTTAATACAAAGCTGGTCTCCTTCACAGGGATGGATAACCTCGCTGCGTGCCCACGGGTAAGGTTCACTAGGACAGAAAAGCGGAATTTTTCGCGTTTCGCAGCGCGAAATATTGTTCGTTGCAGGAATCTCGAGTCCTCTGATGATTCGCTTGGAGGAACCTCGGGTCCACTGATGATCAGCGATGGACCTGAGGCTCCCGCAGCGGAAAATGTTTCGCGCTGCGAAACGCGAAAAAACCGCTTTCTGTCCTAGTGAAACCACACCCCGTGCCCACTGCGGTCTGCATGCCGTGTTCTAAGGAATATAAGAAGAAGTAAAATACTGTATCCATTGCACTGTATGCTAGATCGCTACACAACCGCAGCGCTGCAGGTGCCTTACTTGAATTGATGGCATTCTTGCGTGAACGCTTCAGTTTACTTTCACGTGTATTCAGTAAGTGACATCTGCGATAAAGCGAGGATCGAAGCTCAATTTTCACTCTGGAAGGACATTACTGATTTCACTAAAGACGGAACATCACTCAGCATATGATGATTAATGAACTGGCGCTGGCATCTTCTAGCACTCCCGGGATCCCTGACTATTAGGAAGTCCCAGTATGGTTATCCTAATATTATTTGGCCATTATATACAGTTTTTCGCAAAAATAAAACACAGGTATGTTGCAAATCTACGCGAAAATTCCGTAATTACTTTGACTTTCAGGATCTGGCCATCTAATACAATAAATCTGGCAAATAACAAACCTTGGCCGATCCAACAGGCGGTTTCGATATTACTCTTCTTTCCAGCGAGAAATCCTTGAAGCCGTGCTCTACTCGATTGTCCAAGGAGCTTTTCCCCGAAAATCTCAAGGTTATTGTTGAGAATCTTTCAAAATCGGTTTTCCGCATTTTACGACGTTTTAGCCAACTCCTTGTCATTATTTCGTGCGACTGCTGGAAAAGAAGGGAATTCTGCGGAGGTGGTTCACACAAGGTACCTGGTCTGCTCACAGATTTTTTTTCATCATGGTATGGTCCAGCTCGCATTCACTGTTGCAGTTATCGTTCTTTTACTAAAGTCTGTTTGACTGTAGCTCTTTACTTTTCAAGAACATAGACTCTTTGGAATTTCTGACCGGAATTCCCGAAGAAAAGAAAGATAAAGGTTTGTCAGCTCATCGGTTCGCATCGCATCTAAAGCAGCATGTCTTAGTTTTAGTGGTGAAAGAAAATACGATCTAAGCAGTGCCATTGAAGAGATAAGGCAAAACCTAATCTTAACTAAAAAATCAAGTTTCACAACGAACAATTTTCGGTTGACCAGCTTGTTATTTCTAGTAGCGGCTGCAAGGAACAGGGATTGCCTCTGGTTCCGCTAGATCGCACAACAGTGTGAAGGAGTATTGAAAGCCAGACTATTTTTTTCGTTGGTGAAAATTTTGCCGATAACGACTTTCCTTCAATTGTGCTCATCTAGTGAGCCTCGACAATCTCTATTATTCTGAGAGCGACTCTTGGCCAATTTGTTTCCATTGTTGGTTTCAAGGACTTCCGAAATGCGACCTTTTGCTCATAATGGGAACATCGCTGGTGGTTCAACCATTTGCTAGCATGGTGAACGAGGTGCGTTCGTTTAGTTTTCTTCTGAACGACGAACTTCTTCTTTTTCTGCTCCTCCCTACCGTTAATCCCGCGCCGTAGCCAGAAATGATCTTGTTGCCCTACGTTGTTTACTACATCCTCTGGCACATTATGGCTGTATCCTTGACTTTTAGAGAGGGTCCTTCTGTATGACATCTCTTCCATCTTTTTCTTCGTACTACCCTCGTATGATGCGATTGCCTGGACATTGAGCCTGAGCTTCTTCATGAGAGTACTCTCTTATTGATTCTTAGCATACCACATAACTCATGAGTCGCTCTTCTCGCACCTCTAATGGGCAGAGGCCGTTTGACTTACCGTTCTGACCTGTAGTGAGTGAAGTTTTTGATAGCACTTCGTAGCAGCGAATTGAGTGGAATTTGACTGGTGTTGGCTCTTGTTTCTCGTATAACTTCGTATGGGTTTATGAGGAATCCAAGTCTTTCAAAGCATAATTGGGTCCCTCGTAACGGTGGAATTGGTGTGGTATGCCGCAACCACGCGAGCGGTCCGGGGATCAAATCCTGGGTCGTGAGTCGCCCGGGCCAACCAAGCCTTCCATCCCTCCGGGGTCGGTAATTGGTACCAGACTTGTCTGGGAGGATAAAAACACTGACTTGTACATCGGCTGGCCCCCGCAAGTCATTGTATAGGCCACATCGCATTCAAACGCCACTACGAATGTACAAATGGAAGTAGAATGCGTGCCGCATCCCAAAAGGGATTGATCAACGGCAAATGCTTTATCCTTTAATTTATCCTAATGATGCCATTTTGAACATTTTGGGAATTTGACTTTTTCTGCTCAAATGACTTCGCTCCTTGTATTTGCGTTGTGAACTCTTATTTGTAAACAAATTTCTTACCCAGAGGGTTTTGAATGTGGTTCTTTAGGGACAAACCTGATTCATTCGAATGCCTAACGGCGTCATTACAAGCTACGAGGGCGAAAACGTATCAAAAAATTACACGAAACACCTATTTATTGTTACGATCGGGACTAAATCATTGGTGGGAGGAGACTTCAAGATGCGTGAGCTGTTTTCATTTGCTCCGTAAGTCTGGAGATGCCCCGTATCTTGCATAAGCGCCTCTAGAAAGTGTTGTCGCATCGTTTTTACTAGAGACTGCTGTGATGTTTGACGATGTAGGGGTTAAAATTGATGTTTTGTAATGGTCATGAACTATGGATAAGATAGATATGAGGTTTTGCTAGGATTGGAAGCACATGAAGACATCGAAATGTTTGCCTCATGTTTCAACTCTTCTTTATTGTTGGCATTAGTTTTAGTAAGCATTTTTTTTTCGGGAATGAATAAGGGTTTCTCGTTTTTTAACACAGGCGCCGTGAAGAAAGCTCGCTTTACATCCATATACTTAACCAGATTAGTCCCCCGTCAACCGCCGGGACCTTCCTTTCCTGCGCAAGCTTTCTATCCTCCGCTATGGTCCCTTCCTCCTGTGACACCAACACCTGGAAGTGACGCGTATGCAACACAATGGTGTTTCATACAGTAGAAGGGACACAATCATGATATGACGGTAGATTTTTCGCTTCCCTTCCTCATCCTCCCTTCCTCTCTCCACTGCCCTCCAGCTGCCACTGCAGCACCATGTGGAATGAACGGAAGTGTGCTAAGCAGGTGTTTATATAGCCCTAAGAGTGTTATCACAACTATCCTGCTACAAAACATTGATATCTCAAATCCTGTAAGCTACCCGATTTGTTAGCGGTTTGTTTATCCCATGAGCTTCCTTCTCACTCACTTCATTTTGCGGACGGACACACATACATACACACACATACAGACACACAAACCGACACACAAAGTTAGCGCTTTATAAAATAGAAGGATTCGCCCACGTGAAAAATAGCTGCTTTACACCATATACTTAATTAATTGCTATCAATTCTGTTATTATTTGCAGGTTTCTGAAGATGTGCCTCGTCTTTTAATAAACAAGGAACAAGCTGGCCGTGCTGGTATTGTTGAACGAGCTATGGGTATTCAAGGGTTGTGCTATGGAACGAAGGAAAATAGGAGGTGAGCATGGTTGATTGTGTTAGTCATCTTGTAACCACAACCACGAAGCAGAAAACGTTGCATTTGTGGCAGTTGAAGGCAAGGTTCGGTATTTCGAGAACTGAAGCTTTTGCGCGAGAAATGTGGACTGCAAGCGCAGAGAATGTACCCCTCGGCGAAACGACCGAAGGCTGGTTTGCGATAAATTGGAAACTCATGGATATGAACGTGGACGTGGTCAATGATGCAGAGATGAAGAAAGATTAAGGAAATTGGTCTAGAACTCGCGAAGGGAACCCTCATTCTCCCCGTTGATTTACAAGTTGGGACGAGTTCTTATTGGTGCTGACGTCATCAAAGCAAACGCTCTGCTGTTCCTCTCTGATAAACGGTTAGGTTCTGACAGCGAAGGGTGAGCCAGTCGGTGGGCGTGTAGTGTAGCGAGCGTCGGCCATGCGACCCTGCTTATCCGTCAGGAGCATTCCATACGCTACGAAACGCGCATCGTCCGGCTTTTTTTAGAGGACCAGCCTGCTTTTCACAATAGGTATATTGCTCCTTCTTCGATCTCCGAGCTTACCGTGGAATCCTTTTTTCGAAGGTTGAAGCGCGGCAAAGCTCGGTGCACTGTGGGCCCCACCCACCACCACGGATTCCGTCCGCAGGTCGTCCTACTTCGCTTCGCTGCTACTGGAGAAGGGGAGGGGAGTTGTGCTCGTCCTTCTCGGCGAATTCTTCCCTTTTTTCATTACTGGCGTTACATTTCACATAAGCACTAATACGTTCGAGCACACTTTGACCCAAGGCTTTGCTTTCAAGTCCTGATCGAACCTTCTTTGCTGGACCTGCTGTTTTCGCAAGTCGACTGCATATTTGGGTCCAAGTCTGGCTGGGAAGTTGGACCAAAGTTATGCTAACCGCGGTCAAACCCACTTTCCCTTTTCTCTCCATTTTTGCCTTCCTTGCTATGCACATTGTGATGGGTGCAGTGTATCTTCCCTAGTGAAGCAACTATCATCCATGATTCAGTACTAGTGAAACAGCCAAATAACAGTAAGCCAATCCTCAAATTATCGACAAGGGGTTCTGGAGCGCTACATCTAGCGGCAGTTCAACGTAGGAAGGAAGCTCTTACGGGCAACGGTTGAACGCTTCAATAAATTAGGGCTTTTTTAAGATGAAAAAAGAAGATTCTAAGGTTGCACTCACCACCAGGACAAACATCTGAAGCTGAAACATCCTCCTACTTGTGACCATTGTACCGCCAAAAATGAAAAAATTGTCATGGGACAGAAAGCCATTCGGGTATTCTACTTTGGACTTTTCCACGAAAACGAGCGCATGGTCATCAAGCGAAAATTCTGCCGACTTGGATTTTTCGAGTTCATTGCTTTCGGAGACCTACATAAGGATCGAAACCCAGCCAAATTTTCTGTGGTGAGCTATAATAGGGGCAGGAGATCATCCTCAGTACCGCGTGAGAGAAATTCAAGCTTCCTTGAAGAGAGGAGCGCCAGCCAAATAATGAACCAAATCCATGTGGCTGCTTCGCTCTGCGCACCACCGTGGTGCCTCCCTCTTGCGTAAATGCCATGTTGAAAGGGGCTATGTTCGGGTGACATACTTAAATTAAACCTAGCTTAGATTTCAAACCAACAACCTTAGTTCTGGCTTGGGATGTGGAAATGCGCCAATATTTATTGAGCGTTTTTTTTGGCATTCGAGACTTTGCGATCAGGCCTCTAATAGTCCTCAAGATTTCCTTTTAAAGATTCAATGATGACCTTAATTTTAGCCACCCTGTATAGTTAGAGTTTTGACCTGCTAAGAGAACAATAAATCTATCAAATAATATTGGACAAGTCTATGGGAACTAGCGGGAAGCACGCAGTATGTGTGTAGGCTAAGATTAGTTGCGCTCAATTTTTATGGTACGTAAAACATGTACATTCGTTTCCGCCACAAAGCTAGTGATTCACTCAGGGTTTCCTTATCAACACCTGCTATCAGCACTAATTAATCGGATATGACGTACATCAGTCGATTTTCATGCCCTAACCACACTTCGCGCACTGTTTCTCGATTTTTCTAAAGTAGTCTTAGCGTCACCGTCTGATATTGCCTCACTAACGAAGTAGCGGTATCGTTAAGTACTGCTTTCGTTTGTGAAACAATATCCGACGGTAGTGCTAATGGTAAGTCTACATTAACACGTTGACGACATCGCGCGTTTTGGCATTTTTGGCCGCGTGGGACCAGAGCGGTTCTGCGAGCGCCGCCGCCTCACAACAAATCTGTGGATTTTGAGCTTTAAATACGCAATACTTCGATGCGACAAAATGTTTTCACTGATATTCGTGTGTCAAACTTATTGGAAGGTACACATGTGAAAGTGCGGTCGAATGATGTGTTACAGCATTGAAAAGGCAAGTTTCACTTACTTTTGCTTTAGTGATTTCAAAATTATTTTGGACGTGGTTGTTTCGGTAAAAACACATATCTTGCCACACGAGTAGCTTTGTACTCACTTCTAATATTCTTTTTTATCTACATGTTCGTGTTAATGAAGAGAAAATGAGGAATGAACTGAACGGATATTTTCGTCCGGTCCGAAAAACCTCTGCCAAACTAAAGAATATTTGGTCATTCTATAAGCCGCGTGGTTCTTGGTTATGTTGTGGTATGGCCTAAAAAATGAACACAAAAAACCTGGGAAGAAATGGCGCGTTCAAGAAAAAACTGAATGTAAAGGGTGTGGCAACTATAGTTGCCACAATGTCCATTGCGGCGTGCAAAACGCGGCAAACCTAGTTGTCGTCAAGGTGTTAAGAATGCATTTATGCAAATGGTGGGTAGGAAGAAGGGGAGTTTCATTATCTTTTTCCGGAGTATAAACCACGCATACTCCCACCCAGGGTCAGCCGTCACGTTGTTTGATTTACAAAATTTTTACAACATCCCCCTTCCCATTGGAGAGTCTCGATACGTCCTTCCTCCCTAGCAGTTATAAAGGAGAATGAGATTTGAAGTCAAGTACAACGCTCCAATGCACTGCGCACGTTTAGGTCGCTGTGCGCACTGAAAAAAAAACAACGGCACGACTACTAATTTTCCGAAGGAATTTCGCGGTATCACCAGATTTCATATCCTCGAAATTTTGTGTAGATTTGCAATTTTAGGGCCACTTAGTTTCAAGACTAGCACGAATGTGCTGTGTTCCGGAAATTTTTTGCTGTGAAGTAGAGAATCTATTAGGTTGTCCCACAATTAGTGAATCACTTTGGGTATTTTTGAATTCAGATTTTTTTCTTTTGTTCAAAGTCCTTGCTCATCCAAACATACACCTCTGTCATCTACAATGTATTGCCTATACAGGAATTTTGTCGCTGTCTTTCCTCTGAAATTGCAGGAGCTCTTGAACGAAGAAAGACCGGAAGTCGGGTTTGAGGTCATGTCACTTAGCGTGAAATTTCTTCCTGAAGAGGAGTGACTCCAGAGGGGTCTAGATCGTCTTTTGCTGTACGAAGAATACGGGTATACGGCGCAGGAAGAACTGGTAGCCTAAATGTCTACATTTTCAGAATAATCTCGTTAACGGTGTGTCGAATGCTTCAAAAAGAAAAAAAATTCAGCCATTATGCTGTCGAACGTTTGCCTTACTCACTGACTCTAGTATTACTGGGTGGCGGTTCCCAGCGCAAGGTTCCCTTTCGTGCTCACCAACATCTCAGAAGTGTCGAACATAGAGGAAGGTTGGGCTTTTGCTGTCAGAACTCCGAATCGCTTGAGCTAGGCTGCTGCTCCTTGTGGATTTGCTAGCACACTCCACCCACTTCACAACACTGGTGAGTACGCCAGGAGATCACTGAAAGAACTCTGGGGGGGGGGAAACCAGAGAGGCAAACATGGCGATTTTCATTTCCTTGTTTGGAAACATAGATTCCCGGCAAAGTTTGAAAGTTCCAAGCCACTGAAGGCCAACACGTGAATGGGCTGACTAATCGCCTAAGTAGGACCATGTGGGTACCACTTGGCAAAACATCCTTCAAGGTCTTGGGATTCTTGTAGCAGCAAATGTAGTGATTCACTAATTATGGGACAACCTAATAATCATAACCTTTTAATGCTAAGCTGAGCCTTAAACCGCGACTTTATCTGTCTAACATTTCGTCATTCCCCTTGCATTTTTTGCCAATGGCATTTTCCACACTTTAGATCCCTTATGGCGTAACTGATCCCACACACTTACACCCATGAAGATCCCACGCATTGCGATGTTGATCCCTACGCATACGATCCCCTCTTCTTCGGTATGCCAGAACCCAGTCCCTTGCTTAGACTCCGACCAACAGACGTTGGCCCTGCTCTCACTTAGATTTGTAATGGCGCCCGACAGCTTTGCAATCCAGAAACCTTTGTATTGTTCTCAAGCCAATGCTAGCAGCCCCCAAAAAAAAAAATTGAATCTGGGGATCAAAGGTATGGACCATGATAAGACCAATGAGCCATGCGTGTGATAGCGGTGCAACCTGTCACTGCATCACCTCTGCTCGTGAAAATTGGGGAAAAGGAGCGAATCAGCTAAGCTCAAGCATAATGTAGTTTTGAGACTAGAAGTTATACGTATGCATTTGAGGGATGTTTTCTGGAGTGTAAAACAATTTTGGGTTGATGATTGGATTGCCGTCGCTAGCGGAGCTACTAGATTGGGAACATGAATTGGAAACAAACTTGGTTGCAAGAGGCTTGCAGTTGAAATTACAAGGCGAAGCCGAAATGAGCATGGGTGTTTCAAAAGCAGATTCATGATTCAGTGAATTTCTAAGAATTTCACACCGCTGATTTATGTGCATCGATGAGCAGAACCACTTTTCGGGGTCATTTCTCATAGTCTGCAACATTTGCGATGCGAGTTTTTATTGCTTGTTCAGGGGTTCCGTAGTTATCAGTTTGTTGATTCATTCTATCCAACAGAGCATTCATAAGGAGATCGTTGTTTATTGTTATCTGAAACAACTTTACATATATGTATAGAAATGTGTAACATATAGTTGATCTGCATTAGATTCATTTCATTTAAGATTCCAGTTACTCATCCAGTTGTATGAACAGAGACTTTAACTAGTTCACTCGAAGCTGTGTTATTATAAATACTTTTCAATTTCATAAACATCATTCATTTTTCACGAAATTTCATGCGCTTCAACTTTACCCCGAACTCGACAAAGTGCAGGTTTATGGAAATTTAATATATGGGCCCTACCACATGGCAACGCGACAACACATGACGGCTCAGCCCATAGTCTATAAATCAGCCCATAAGCAAGGTTGTCGCGTGCAATCGCACGGGACAGCCTTGACTCGGGGCTGATTGTTGGCAGGTGCAACTATAGGACGACATGGTTGTTTACAGTTGGCGCCCCATAGAAGAACCAGCGAATAGTTTATCAATCGAGTAAATGGAGAATGAGAGATTCGGCGAAGCGGTGGCCGTGATTGTTATCGAGACATTACTGTTTTACTTCTTTGGTACGTTGGTACGTACGCTCAGTGGTAAGAATAAGTCTATAACATTTCAGTATAATATGTGCGTAAAATGAGCCTCTATTTCATTTCCCGCAGTTGACCAGGTCGCAAATGCAGACACTTAGTCGTTCACGTGGCCATGGCTTTGGAAAAATCGATATCATATGTGTTTGGGGCCTGCGCCACTTTGCGAGCACGGTCACCTCACCTCGTTTTGAGTTGCAAACACACAAAAACCGAATTGTATTAAACAATACAACAATGTTCGATGTGGTAAGCTCACCGTGGGTAAAGTAGTGCATAGAATTTCGACTTGAAGGACGTCTTATGGCGATGAGAAAGCAAATTTTTTCATCGTAGTCGTTTTGAAGTTATTTTGGAGTGATTGTTCGAGTGAAAATGCATATTTCGGCATCCGAATGGGTTTATATTCACTTTTGTTACTTGCTTTTATCTTCATGCTCATGTTAATGAAAAGAAAACGAGGAACAAACTGAACTGACATTTTCGGAAGGCTTGGAAAAAATGCCAAAATATTTGACAATTCTCTGAAGCACTTTCTTTACAATGATGTTATTGTATGGTTTATAGAGTATACTCTAAAAACTTGGGGCGAAATTTGGCATGCGCGAAAGAAATGGACGTGATTGGTGTGGCATACATAGCTGCCACAATGTCCTACGTGGCCTGTAACCTGTGGCATACATAGTTGCCACGTTGCCGACAATGTGTTTTGGAAAAGTGTACACATATTATTCGTGAATTTCTTTTTCTTCGTTATATGGCATATGCGAGGATTCATAAAAGACCCTTACAAAC
>MU870572.1:16824-30319 GCA_036418205.1 Ostertagia ostertagi | reverse complement strand
TTTCTTTCGCTTTCTTTTTCTTTTACAGAGCGACCTATCCTACCACTTTCACTGCTGAACGCATATACACATCCATTTTATCCCAGGGCATGCCTTTAGAATGGATAGATGATTGTTAAAATAAGAAAGTCAAAGTTGTATTGTCAAACAGCCTCCCATGGAGATCAGAGACTAATTCGCGAACATCGGCACATTGTCGGCACTAATCCTAAATTTCGTTTTCTCAGATTTCTTTGCGTAACATAGCTGCCTGGTGAGAGCAAATGTACTCCCCGGATTGCCTTCAGCACACGGTGGTTTCGTCTCGAGTAGTATCTCTATAGTTCTTACAAATTTGCCATTTTCTCGACCTGTATCTGTTGTTTTTTGTCACAAACCGTTAAGAAGAGCAGCTAGCATCCAAAAAATCAACATTGTGACATCTAATTAAATAATTAAGCTCAAAATTGAATTAGTCATTTGTGAAAGTCCATTGTGTTTTGATATGAGCAGCGATTTCTGTATCTCACTATAACCATTTCATCAACATTCCGCTGCTTCCTTACCAAAGAATAAGAATGCCAATCAGAAGTTCCCACATATGTTCTCTTGGCGGTTTGTAGAGTGCACGGTTACAAATGGATTTCCTCGTACTTTTTTTTCAAATTTTCCGTTCATTGCGCAGCTATGATTGCGTTTCCGCTTAAGCTCTGGAAAGTACATGTTACAGTTCAGTATGAGACCGATGTTACTCGTCATACTGTTGGTCGCTGTCGTAAGCGTGGAAGCTTCCCACGGGCTTTCCGTTATTGAGGTCAATGAACGCAATAATGTCCACCATAAACTTCACCAAGGCGACATTGTATTATCACCGTAAGTGAGAAATTCACCCTCAATTACTGTTTTCTTATTTTCTAACATTCACGATTGAAGTGAGCATCAAAAAATGGTTGAAAACAAAGGAGCTCTGCCTGGTGTCGCCAAAGCAGGAAATAACTGATCAGCAATATAATCACCATCACGGTCAGTGACTGCTTCCATTTACCAGGGGACGTTTGGCCATGTTTCCAAATTTTTTCCGCAGAAGTTTCCTTACTCTTTTCCATAGTGGGTCTTGTACAAACTTTAATATGTTGTAAAGATAATAGCTGGTTAAAAGTAACGACACGAGTTGGACAAACAGTTGATGATATAAGGATTCGCTTTACTAAATTTATCCCAATACTGAATCTTGCCTACAAATGATCTCACCGTCTATTCAGCAATCTTCATTTTCAAAATGGCAAGACTCAGGGCATCGCTGGCTTGCTTATACAAAACAGCTTTATCAGTGCTCTTACGCGTGACGGTGGTAAGGTTTTAGAGAGCGACGGCCTTGTCATAACATTTAATGAAGCCTTGGCTGTACATCAGTGGATTTGAGCAGTTTAGTGTGCCATTTAAGGTACTCGAACATCCTTGCAGCGTTCCATCGTCGCCATGAAGGACGAGAGCAAATTCACGGCGTTTGGCAGCAAGGTTGTCACGAGCACAAACAGTGGTTCTGACGCGACAGGTTTGGTCCGAAAAATCAATTGCAAATCTCGAAATACGGACTGGATTTGGTGATGGATGTTCGGAAAAGGAGTGAGGCCACTTCCTGCGTAATTGTGCGAGTAGATTAGAAGCCATGCATTTGCGTGCGCGTACCCATGGCACACTCAAAAGCTCACAAAGTTCGCCTTCGGCCGGCCAGAGTCGCGCAACTACCCGTCGCGCATGAGTAGTTTTGACAGCGTGTGTGTCAGAGATGAGGTGGACAGGCCAAGCTGTCCTGAACGTTAACCCACAGCAGAAGAAGCTGTGAAGGCTTTGAGCAAAGGAAAGAGCTGAGAGATTCAAAGAAAACACATTCTTCTCAGAGCAATTTCGAAGAATGGGCCTTGGGCAGTAACTTCTTGTATTGGCTACAAGCTCAGCCCTGTCATGCTATTAGCGACTTCAAAGTATTTCCCAAAGTGTAGTGTCTGTATAATGTAGATAGCTCGCGCGTTGATGTAATTAAAGCTTAAAATAACTTGTATTTTTGGCGCGACTTGTATTCTCTTGTGAAAATATCGTTGAAGCGATTTTTCCTGCTCTCATCTGACTTTTGTATGTCATTTCACTAAAGATCTGCTACCTCCACAACACGTTGAAATTTGAGCGAGATCTATTGAAGCTGGCTTAAGTGTAGCCCAAAAAAAATATCGCACATTTTTGCCCACTACTCTATGTGTAGTGCTTATTAGGGTTTTTGTAATAGATGTATGACATATGTACAGCGTTTATATTTGCCGTGCAGCCGGCGTCAAGTTTCGACAGTGCCAGCTAATGAAAAAAAGACCTCGACACACATGCACTGGATTAATGTTGTTCGCCCTGCTTTTGTATTTTCTATCTCTTTCTACTAAACCAAGAAAATTGATTCGCACATTTTTTACAAGTTGTCATTACTGTATTCATTATATATAGAGGACTAAAAATTGTCCTCTGCGAGGTTTCCTGGGTCTTCTTAGCGGTTTGTTGTGCATATTCCATGGTCTTCGTCTGACGTGGAGCGTTACCGTTGATACTGATGTTCCTGAGGCAGAATCCTTGACATCAGTTGAATCCTACAAATGCGGTACTTTAAATTGACGCAGTACGGAGTAATGTATATATGCACCCTAGAATCAGGTTTCAAGGGCCGGCTAAAGACTTTGCCACGAAACTTTAAGCATTTATCTCCTTCTGGTGAATAACCAATGGAGATTATTTCGCCAAATAATTTCGTTCCCTTTTAGGAGGTTTCTTTTGATGGAAACCCCGGAGTTTTTGTACTGATTTCCTAGTCATTTTCACCTTTCCTTTCAATATTTTGAATAAAAGATGCTCCGTGGAAACTGCTTCTTTGAATAAGCTTTACTGGCGAGAAGGTGGCTTTCTGATGATGGATTTCGCAGCTTCTGGAGAGACCCCATTCGTGACTATTAATGGTACTCGAAGGAAAGTTTGGAAGTGGTTCATTAACCCTTTGGCGGTAATGGCACCCGTCAGTGAGCGTCACCTTAAAATTTTCTTCTTTACGCATTTAAGGTATTTTTACCATTATTGTGAATATTAGCAAGATTCTTGAGATCTACGTGTGGCATGGTTAACAGAAGTGTTTGAGAGGAGCCAATTTACACGAAATTTCAGTGTGCGACATTTAGCTCGGCGGCATTTTAGCTGGGGTTTTGCATTATTGGACTGAAAATTAATTGCTGTTTGGGACTTTTCCGACTTTCCGTAGTCTTCAGGTACAAGGAGGGATCTGAAATGTATCAAAGATTCTATTGTAAAAATAAACTTCTTGGCTCTTCCATACATTCAATTCTCTTCCCAATCATGTATAATATTAAAGTCAAATCTCCAATTATATTTTGTATATCGCTAAGATCAAAATTAGATAGAAATACTGCCTTTAGGAACAATTTTGACCAATGCTAAGTGACATTTGGGCGCAACGTGGTCCCACGAGTCCGCTACGTGCATTGTCGTCAAAGGGTTAATGGTCTCCGAGCACGGACAAATTCAAGGTTTTGAAACTCCAGTTCAAGGGGGGGGCACTCCATTGCTATCTTATCCGTAGTACTAGAGAGCAGTTCTTTGGGCTATCGAACACTACGGATAAGATAATAAGTGAACGACTCATTTCGAGCGTACTTTTGATAAGGACCGGTGGATGTCCTACATTCCACACTACCTGCCCACATCCATCCACTTTTCTGCACAGGTCATCCACCCTGGAGCTCCTCCACCCTTAGCCCTAGGCAGAGGTGTCCATTCTCCTGGTCCAGGACCGTTTCCATAGACCATGGCAGGAGGAAATGTTAAAACATTCAAAGGAAGCGATCACGCTGGCTTCCACGCTGGATTTGCTACCCTCGCGTTATCAATCGATAAGGTGTGAGGCAGTAATTGTTGGACGAGTGTAAGCCCATGGAAGATATGATACGATGAGATAAGAAGGTGCGGCTGCTTGATAAGAGGTGCACTCCAGAATGAAAACGGGACGATAACGATAACGGTATCATATCTAGCACGCTCTTATCGCACCCCTTTCCACATCGATAAGTCTTGGTTTTTGCTGAACGGAAGTGGATTTCGGCGCCTTATCACTCCGTTGATAAGGCGCCACTGCCACTGAAACTTCACGTGTTCTAACATTGGGCAGGACCCCTATCCACTCCAGTACACAGCTTTCCTTATCGTCACTACATGTCATGAGCGCTCTCATCCTTATCTTGAGTATTGAGGAAACAATGGAGTGCCCCCCCCCCCGAACTGGAATTTCACCATTCAAAGTATTCTCAGATTACTGTGGAAGGCTCACATTTCAACAATACAATCGACCTCAGGATGAAAAATATCAAGCGGATTCAGTACTTTGTTGACAACCTTTTGGAGTCGTCACAACCGACCGGAGAAGGCCTAAGTATGAAACAGTGAATGAATTCACTGTTTATTGGGACGACCTCCTCGATTTTTCTTTGAACTTGACGGGTTTCTGCCCCAAGCATTAGGATTGATCCCTTCCTTAAAGGAATCTTCCACGGAAAAAGCTCCGCCCTCATTACCACAGAAAACGATACCTTAAAGGAATCTTCCACGGAAAGAGTGATCATTTTGTCTTGTGTGTATTATCGAAACTAACGCTTATGTTCCGTTCTTTTTGCTATGCTCATGAGGCTAGGGGCCTAAGGTATCGTTTTTCTGTGGTAATGGAGGCGGAGCTTTTTCCGCGGAAGATTCCTTTAACACATTGACGACGCGCGCGTTTTGGCTTTTTTGGCCGTGTGGGACCGGGCCGATTTTGCGAGTGCGACCGCCGCACCTCGGATCCGTGAATTTTTATTGATAACTTTTAAAGCACCAGTGGTACAAAACCATTTCAGTAATATCATGCGTAGAAGATAATCGAAACATAGGCGTAGCGGAGCTTGCTTATAATTACTGATATGTTGAAAATGTTTTAAATGGGTAAAGAAGAAAATTTTAGGGTGGCACCCACCATTGGGTGCCATTGTCCCACGCGACGGTCATAGTGGCACCCACCGGTGGGTGCCATTGTCGCCAAAGGGTTAAAAAGCTCGTCATGTCGAAATCATGTCGAAACCACTGCAACGCCGTGGAAGTACGACGCTTTGGATAGCTATAATGGCAGAGGGTGAAGTTAGTACGGCACAGGTGTCATAAAGGATAAAATAAAAGGATAAAGCATTTGCCGTTGATCAATCCCTTTTTGGGATGCGGCACGCATTGTACTTGGTGTCATACATGTGAATATAATAGAATACACTTCTAGAACCTAATTTTACACATCCATCTTCATCACTTCTCGAACATTATGAAGATGTCCGCAGCGAAGTGATAGGGGATGGAATGATTATACGCAAATCTAAACTGCAGATCAATGCAGGACTTCAACGTCATCCGAAGGGAAGGGAGTAAATTTAGGATATGTGTCGACGACAGCAACAGAAATACAGTAGCGCACAAAAGTCTTTGATGTAATAATTTGTTGGTTGTAACTTTTTTCAGCCGAATCTAATCAGTTCAATTTTTGAATGTTTCAGGGGAAAGTCTTCCCCACCAAAGAGGTGTACCAGTGTTGAGTGGGAGAAAAAATTTAGGAAGAGGAAATTATTTCACTAAAAATTCTCAATATGACCAAATTCTAAGTAGATTTCAAATAATTGTGAAAAGGTTACAATTCATAGACTGCATGATAAGAAACGTTAAGCAGAACCGATATTTTGTTGATAACCTTTTGGAGTTGTTAAAACTCGAGAAGTTCTGAGTGTGGAATCAACCAATGATTGCACTGTTTATTGGGACAACCCTTCCCAATTTTTCCTCTAATTTGACAAGTTTCTCTTCCATTTTCCCGGCTTTTTTCCACCGAAGGTTCCCTACCCTTCTTCCATAAGTGTTTCGATGCGCTCAGGACATGGTGTGAATTGTTCCTTCGTTGAAAGCGCGCCATGCTGGCGAAAAAACTCCTTCACAGTGGAGGTGCAATGCTTTTGGTAGCTCCATTGTTAGAAGAAGTAACGTACAGTTGCCACACATATGGACACGAAACTCTTTCCAGAATCTACCTGACCCCAGTTAGATTCCGGCCGGGGATATACACAGATCCGTATGCAACAAGCCTCAAGCCTCGTCGGGGGATACGTCCTCTTCGGGAGTTGTTGCATAAGGTTGTCGGGATATATCTCT
Source organism: Ostertagia ostertagi (assembly GCA_036418205.1). Lineage (NCBI taxonomy): Eukaryota > Metazoa > Nematoda > Chromadorea > Rhabditida > Trichostrongylidae > Ostertagia > Ostertagia ostertagi. The sequence continues at coordinate 24,076 of MU870572.1, read as the reverse complement.
ACGCTATACTAGAACGTCGGGGAAGAACCCCCTACTCTCGACTATGGGAATTCATCCCAGACCGCTCCGCCACATACTTGGTGCTTGCAGTCAGTTGAAAGAGCGGGCACCAAGAGGATGCTGATATTTCCATGGCTATTCAAATGTGCAACAATGGAATGGGATTCTCAGAATATCGTTTTCTCTTTTTCGAATTCACTGTTGCAGTCGGGTAGTAAAATAAGCCCCTAGCACTAGATTATGAAAGATACACACTATCAACATAGGCCAAAGTGCACACATGAACGTGATTGAGTTGAAATATTGCAAAACCGCCAACAACCCGCAAGAAAAATTCGAGAACGGTCTCCCAGCTAAAAAGCGATAACTCGAGCTAGACGTCCGTACAAAAATGCGAGCCAAGCCCTCGACGGCCGCGCCAGTGCGTTGATCTCCTGGACGACTGAAGCAAAAACTGTACCTTTACAACAAAAATTGCAGCCTCAGCGAAAGCAGTGCACAAAAGTGCTATGATATATACGATCTTCCAACAATTCATCGCACTGAAAACGTCGTCAACCATCATTAAGCTTATGCACTGATACATGATGAACATAGCGAGACTAATGCTAATGTCCCCTACAAATGATCCCTAAGATGAGCTTTTCTTGTAGCTTCAAAAAGAGAGGTACCGTATCTCCAAAATATCACAATGAAGCATAGTAAGGCAAATATTACCATTTACATCAATTTACACGTATTTGTAGCGACTCAAATGAGACATTCCGATTCGACGCCTTTCAGCTGTCTCGCTCAAGCGTGGTTATTAACATCTCTTTTGTATTCTCAAAATCTTACCGAATTGTTTGCTTTCAGGCTGCATTGATTTGGAATCCACTACTATACACACTTCCTGAGATTACCCTAGATAAATCTTTTCAACATATTACGTGCAAACATGTACTCATTCTACATTGGAATAAATTTTCTGAAAGTATTCTTCCATGGACATAGAACTTAGAAGTGGTCAAAATCACCTTTAAACAATAAACAAGAACAACCTAAAGTTCTTCGACTGTATTACCTCATACAGACTCTATAAACATGTGGGAAGACGGGTGTTTATTGTCTATGATAGCCAGCTTTCTCCACTCTTCAAGAGAAAGAAGTTTTGATATTAAACCACATGTCACAGCTAGATACTTGTAAACATCGTTATAGTAGTAGCCAAAGCTACTGCTTGCAACAGTTGGGCGAAGGAAAATCACCAGGAAGAGAGCTATGCGCAGCTGTTTGTTGTTTCTGTGCCACCCAGATTTTGTACGGTAGAATCTTTATTGAGCCTGACGTTTCGACTAACGTCGTTTTCAAAGGCCTGAAAGCGTTTTGAAACATTCAAATGTTACCTATCCGCTCATTATGATTCGTATTGACCAAATGCCGCCCATGCTAATGAACCGAGGAGTGGAAACCCCGAGAATGAGTCACATACACCAACTCCACCAGTTAAACAATCATCCGCTTATTTAGTCAAGAATCAAGATGTCTGATGTTGTTACTTTGCTAAGCAAATCAATACCTTTAGGGAGCCTGCAACTACCACCATTGCGAATATCAGTCAACTAGGCGCTAGGAACAATTGATCTGGGCGTGGAAGGGAAGCTTCTGTTGTTGCCATGAATGATCAGGGAAAGTACGCGCGAAGCTGTGATGGACTCCAGCACATTCGAAGGCAAAAGTCGGGCTCAATAAGGGGGTATTATGGCGATTGAAACTGAGTATAGAGATGCGAAGTGGAACGACAGTGGAGAAAAAACTGAGAAAAACCGTCGACAAGGCCGTTAAAAACCCTCTTTCCCACTAGCAGTGAAGGAGGCTGGCTTGGGGAAAGAGGCACGTACAAACAAGTTTTCTGAAGATATCAGTCGTTCTATCGGTTGATACGGCAATCAACCTAGCTGATTTCACACGTTATGCCAGCCACCACATCCCGAGGTGGGCGGTCGTAGCGGGGCCAGGCGGCGATAGCGCATAGTACATGCCCTGGGGCCTTATTACCTGCGCCGTTTCGGGTTTTGAGTGTGGGAACATCTCTACGGGTGCGTAACCAAGTACAGGCATGACCGAAAGGGTTGGTTTGGTCAACTAATCCCGACCTTTGCCTTTAAAACTGTCATTTGTTCGTTAGCGATCAGGTGCACTTCTTGGCAGATAATCGCCAGATGACATCTTGGCGAAGGCTTTTGAGCGTGGAAAAGCTAAGCTTACGAATGGTGCAAGTAGACTAAAGAGAAATTGAAGCTGGACGGAGGAGTTGTCTCAATTCAGTACCGATCTTTTTCACTCACCAGGAAAGGTCATTAGGCCAACCCGGCCATTTGAAATGAGATGTATATGTGTATACGCGCCATGAGACGCTGAAGCTCAAATCTGCTTTCATTATCTGCTGAACTCTTCTCTGAAAGGAGTTACGGAGGGTTTTTGTTGCCGCCCTTGATTTTCAGTGTCTTGCCTGCAATCACATGTTAGCTGCATTATAAAAGTATCGAAAGGAGAACCGAGGCGTCTGTGAGCTTTGAGCAGTTGGTAGCAGTCTTGCTTCTCACTAGGGGTCGGGGGTTCGCTTCCTTCCGGGCTCGGTGTTTTGCTTTTTTTCCAACATGGCTAAAAAGCCTTTTTGAATCCGTTATTTTATCAACGGTCGCCCGACGCTACATCTACGAAGAGTTTGCAAGCAGATCCTCTTAAGTTTAAGCACTACTTGTCTGTGAGTGCCCATGGTGCCCGTAGTGCAGGTGCTATGCTTTTCCGTGGCAAGTAGGTACGATATTCGTATTCAGGGGATCAAACTACCCTTAAACGAGTTTTTCGCCAAATCTGAGGTCATGAACTAATTGAGAAAAAGCGGAGCAGTGATGGGATTACCACTCCTCAAACTCCACTTTTTTGGGTTGACCAATCATGGACGACGGGGAAAGGGGAGAGAAGGTGTTGTATTAGGAATAATGGTTTGCAGATCTTTGGATGATGCAGACGGGCAAGCCAGACACAATTTTTGTCTATTATGAAAAGTTTTTGAAATTTTATTCTACCCAAGTGCCAGCCTTTTGTAATGGATTGGTGGATCGGTGAGTAAGTGACTGCCCAAATTTTCGAGGTTAGGTCAAAATTTCAGAATTCGCTAGAAGTTTGCTCAAAGGGAGAGTCTGGACTCCCTGATTACGAATATCATACTTGTTCGAAGCAAAAATGCCTGGCGCCTGCGCTACAAGCGCCCAAATAGTGAGAAGCAATGCCGCTTTTACGCTTCAAGCGTAAAATCACTCAACCAACAGTCAAGTTCGATTTATTTTGAATACGTTATTCGTCTCAGAAAGTTAGGCTTGCATCCCTAGATGACTATCGCTCCTTGTTCTTCATTCAGTGTCTTCTCACGCGATATCTTCTGAGAGGTTTATGTTGCAGTCTAGCTTTTTTCGATCGTCGTTTGACAGGTAGCGTTTGCGACGGCTTTGACTGTTTAGCAGTACCATACTTGATACCATTCGAATCCTATAAGTGTGACATTTTAAGAATGCAGCGAGCAGTGAGATCCAGTTTCACATACTATCAGTAATGTGTAGGAGAATAGACAAAGTGAGGAGACTGTATAATCTTGAAGTTCACTGTCATTGGCTATTGCCACAGGAGCTTTTACCATGACTTAAAACAGTCGCCCTCATGAGATCATGCGAAACAACCTATTCTGTTCGTAGGATAGAGTTGTTCACGAGTATCAAAGAAGTGCCGTTACAATTTCAGAATCCCGACAGTCCTTTCTTCAACTCGAAGGGGAAGAGTAGGCACTTGTTCATCAACAGTTTCTTTTGCTTCTTTTCACTTTCAGTCAACTCGACGTTCGCGCATTAATTATCGAGCGCTGTTACCCTATCAAACCGATCTGAGGTTGCTGCTTCAAGAGTAATTTAAAGCAGTGAAAACTTCGTAGATAAGACATATACACGTACATATGTATCTGCTGTATAAACATCGATGCATTTCAGGCCGTTGCACATGGTGCTGCTGCAGCTGGAAGAGAGGACAGAAGAGAGGACAGGGAAGGGAAGATAGTGGGAGAGGGGAGAAGGAGGGAGACAGAACCCAAGCGCAAAAAACGTCAAAGTCACTGCTGGGGGTCCATTTTATCGCGGAGTTATCATTGCGATAGGAAACTCCAACTGTTGCACAGAGAAAGCTGGTAGAGTAAAAGTTCTTCCGCCCTTGACGCACATCTCTTCTTTTCGTCGCACAGGGTGTCGCCGTTGATCGAAGTTTTGCAGCAAAATATTCCTTTGATGTAGCCGCAAAGCAGAAGCAAGCCCTCCTTCACCGCTTTCATCATCTTTAGAATATGACGTCAAAGCGTCGTCGGATCGAGCCCTAGGTGAACTTGCTCGTTTGCCTTTCAGTAACATGGTCTTGACATCGGTACTTGAGAGCAAGCCTGGGATGAAGCTCACTTGTGAGGACCATGCCGGGAATGGACGTGTTGAGTCCTCGCCCACAGAGCTCGTGCTAGCTTCGTCGAGCAAAATGCGCGGTTAAGAAGCTAATCTATACGAACTCTCAACCACTGCAACCCTCTCCACCCACCGCGATTGATGTAGAGATTACCGTGCTCTCTCGTACGGCGTATTCAATCCTTGTTTTGCCTTTTCAGGTCGCTTTTCTCCATCTTCACCACATACAACTTACTGGAATTTTGGGCCCTTAATATTAGTTTTTTCAATAGTCATGCTTTTTTTTATTTTCAGTTCACTACGCATCTCAGTCATCACTATAAATCTCTGTTATGTTTTAGTCCAGGCCTGGCCAAACAGCGGATAGCTACCTGTACGAAATATTTGAGAGCAGTTCCTGACAAGTTCTGGTGAAATTCCTCACGACTGCACATTGCGCCCGTATCGCAGGCGGCAGAGAATAGCTTGATGCTCTCATCAGTGTTTCTTGATGTCGTGTTGCGTTCTGTTCTTTATAATTAGACAAAAGTGTTACCTTCTGATGGAAATTCATAGTGTTGAGTAATGGAGTTACAATTGAACTAGTTTTTTTCTCAAAAATAGGGATAAAATCAACGTTTTAATTTAATGGAAATCCTCTGACAAGAGAAAGGTTACTCTATCAAGGCAATTTAGTATAGGCTATGGAGCATTGATCTTGTTCAAATGTCTTTCACCGCTTCTCGAAAGACTTATAATGAAGAAACTTATGGTCATTTCAATGTTAAAAACTCGCGTCTAAGGAGCATGGCCTAAAAAGCCGTAGAGGGGAAAACGGAGCAAGGGGACAGTTTTTCGAAAAAATGAATGAAAGAAATCATTCAGAAGAATTTTAGTAGATTTTCGAAAACTGCAGTCCTCTAGTTTCTAATCTGCAAAAAGTTAATAATAAAGGAAGTAATGAACTTTTGAATGAAGAAAACTCGCGCCTTCTTAGACATTGCCACGACCCCTAAAAACGGAATAGGACTATTTTTGAGAAAGTGCTCTTTGGAAAAATATCCGGTACTTTTTTCGGAAAACAGTCAACAACGAAAAAAAGAAAACAATTTGAAATCCTAGTATTTTCATATCAGTTTGGCTCCGTGCGCTACCGCGCGGAAAATTAGGCTCTAGCAGAAGTGAGCATAGCCGGGTTCTTGCGGCGGCGAGCGGCATGCATGCTTTTAATGAATCTCACTACGTTATTAACGAACCAGTTTAGCGCCGCACGCTACCGCGCGCATTAAACGGAAGGTCGGGATGAGACAGGACAGCCGACAAAGCGCTAGATTCACCGCTAACAGGCTCTTTATCTTAGCAGAAGCTCACCGTTTGATACGCGCAGTGGAGTGCGGAGCTAAAGTGGTGTCTGTAAACAACCACCATGCATCGAATGCCAGTGTAATTTAGCGGTCGGATTGTGTGATATAAACATCCAGCACTCGTTATCGTATTTTTGAACTTACACCATACATTTTTAGGAACTCTGGGGGGCATAGCGGTTTAGTGGTATTTCGGGCTGATGATAACAACGCAAATGAAAGAATATTGAAATGAAATGCTTTATCTAAAGTCTGGTTTTGAGTGACCTCTATATTCTTGCGCATATCGTTATTATCGGCCCTTATCAGCCGTTATCCTTTCTTTTTTCCACCATATATGTTCCCCCGTTACCCCCCCACAACACTTCTTGGAACCAACGCCTCACTGATGCTGGGACGCGCGCTATGGATATCGTGGAATTGGCGTTCTGGCGCCTCTTATCGGATCTTATCAGTCGTTATCACTTTGGTCCCCCACCAAAGATGTTCCCGTCCTACCCTCTACATCACTTCTTGGAACCAACGCCTCACTGATGCTGGGACGCGCGCTATGGATATCGTGGAATTCGGCGTTTTGGCGCCTCTTATCGGATCTTATCAGTCGTTATCACTTTGGTCCCCACCAAAGATGTTCCCGTCTACCCTCCACATCACTTCTTGAACCAACGCCTCACTGATGCTGGGACGCGCTCTATGGATATCGTGGAATCGGGCGTTTTGGCGCCTCTTATCGGATCTTATCAGTCGTTATCACTTTGGTCCCCCACCAAATATGTTCCCGTCCCACCCCCTACAACATACTCAAAATACAGCGCTCCACTGTTGCACCGAAGGGCGCTATGAATTTCGTGACAGACACACACATACACACACAGACCTACACACACACACACAGACATACTTAGCGAATTAATACACTGCGTCCCATAATTATACGTCCACCTAAGAATTTCCCAAAATCTCAGAAATACAGATGTTACGAAAAAAGTCTCCTATGTGACAATGTATCGCATATAAATACGCAATTGCCTATGAACATCAATTTTCTATTTGAGATCACAGGAATTTTTCCCAATAATTTTTGTGTAAAAGGCCACTCAGCCGACGTCCCAAAATTATACGTCCACCTCACGTTTATCGATTACTTTTCACTTCTGTTCCACGAAACTTTTTCATTGTGGTAACACTTCACTTCTTAAGAGAACAGCATAATAAAGACTGCTGTTGGATTTTGAGAAAGGGAAAATGTCGCAAAAACTGATGAACAACGGAACCGCACCAGATTTGGTCCAGATTCACGCCAAGCTTGAGAATTTTTTCAGGGGTTTCACATGATATGGAGCTTAGAAGAGCTCTAAAAGTCTCTCATTACTTTTCGATGGAAACAAAAGGCGGTGTTACAGAAATAACATCCATTTTCATCCCACGGTG
>MU870570.1:0-20970 GCA_036418205.1 Ostertagia ostertagi | reverse complement strand
GAATTCGTACTTAAGGGGCAGGTGATCATATACCGTGTTTCACGACTGGAAACTTCATCTAATCCTACATTCCCCAATGCTAGAACCCTGAATTCTAGCACGGCCGACGTCGCATCGCGGGCTGCGGCGGCTGGCGCGGCGACCTAGCCACTGCCACGATTGAATCGTCACGCACCCCTTCTACCCCGCCCCTGGGATGAACCTGGGATTGCCACGGACAACGCTACTCCTGTTCTACTGGTCAAACTGACCATTTTCCAGCAAGCATGGTGATCCAGGGTGTTCACGCGCATTTTGGCTCAGACACTAGTAGCGCGGGCGCCAGGCGTTCCGCGCTGAACAAGTGTGATACGCGTCTTTTACGGTTTGGATTACCCGCGGCGGCAATTTAAATGACAAGCTTTGTCATCAGGAATATTATATTTTGAACGATACATCGATGACATCTTTATCGTCGGCAAAACAAGAGCTGCTTTGCGAGAGACGTTTTCTAAGTTGAATTCAGCGCAACAGTCGATACAGCTAACATCGGAGGACTTCGCAGAACGACTTCTTACCATTTATGGACTCGGAGTCAGAATCGCTGACAGCGAAGTAGGTGATCTAAAAAAGGGACATCTCATAAAATCCTGATCCAAGTTGTCACCTTGTCCACATGAAACGAACCATCGTTCATCACATGATTTCGACGTTGTGTATTCTGAGTTCCGTAAACGTTGAGGAGATGTCGATGAAATACTGCGGCTAAATGGTGAATCAGGACTCCCAGTTACCCTGATCTTTCGACCACCACCTTCGCTAACGCATGTCCATATGAAAATCAGTGCGAAAGAAGCAAACTGCACGCTATGTGGAGAAGATAGGGTGTACCAGATGAGGTGTGTAGTGTATAGGGTAGATGGCTCGGTTGTAAGGTCTCTAAGAGAGAATGGACGAGCACATAAGAGCCCTGCATAGTCCAGAATTACAAATACAAAAGAATTACAATTACAATCCATTCTCAAAACACCGCACACTTCGACACGCACAAGAAAGGCCACCGGAACTTCGTGTTGTCATTCTCTTCAGAAATATAGTTGATCCGGTCGAGCGAAAGATAAGGGAAGCATTGGAAATAAAGCAATGTGCACCACCGATCAACAACAAGGAGGAAATGAAGATGGCAATGAGACTTATAGAAATGTGAGGCTGTGCTACGTGCGAGAGGGAAAGTCATCGTGGCTATAAGAGCATCATTCCCTTTCCTCAATTCAAAAATCAGGGATACCATTCCCTTCCTCATTCTTTCGCTCTCAACCGTCACGTCCTCCCCCCGCTTCTATGTAAGTAGGACGCTATTGGTAGGGTGCACTTGTTGTCCAACAATGCTATGTTTTATTGTATTGTGCAATGTTTTCAGTTGATCTGAAGAGCGGCTTATGCTCGAAACGTTATCATTATAAAAAAGAGTCTTCAACCCTTATATATCCTAGATCGATATTGAAAATCCGGCTCAATTTCCGAAGAGGGGGGAGTACGAGGTAACCTCGCGCCAATCTGTGAAGTAGTGAAGCCGCTTATGTCCTGCAATTACTGTACGCTTTTATCCCATTCGTTAAGTATCGATCGAATAACAATGGGATTGGTAATCTAATCTACACCCATGGCAATACCAATGACGTGTCTGGATGACGTGTGTGTTGTGATTATATATAGTGGTCTAATCATATCTCTACGTAAAGAAGATCTGGCCATTGCCGAATGAGCACTCTCCCGATACCACAGCTCCACCACTATGACACACATCCGAAAATATGTAAGTTCTACATGTTAGCTCCCTTCATACCTTTTTTACACTTCAATGCGGTGATTTTTCAAAAACTGCAAATCATATTGTTTGTTTGTCCTATGGTTAGCACGCAGTTTGATGTTGCGTTATTAAGGTGGTGATATTTTCGAATAATTACATTGTTTCAGCCTATCAGACGGTGCATGGTGTGACTGGGCCACTGTTAATTATGAGAAATGTGAAATTTCCTGTATTTGGAGAAATCGTACGCATCACGCTGAAAGATGGCACAAGACGCATGGGGCAGGTGTTGGAAATAAGTGGTGAGAAAGCCATTGTACAGGTACATATAGCTTGTTTCTAAATGTTTGCGTACTATGTTTGTTCTACGGTAACTGCCGAGACTTCTCTTTCCCGGCGTAAGCTTTACACCTGTACTCCCTCCCATTTGCAAAGTCATCTAAGAGGATGAGCACGTACAAAAGGTCTTGTATCGAAGAGAATCTCATCACAATCATGAGAACGTGCTAGATGGATGCTTGTACATATTATACATAGCTGCTGGAGGTGTCCTCACAACTCTGACATTACGAATTATTTATACCACACCTGCGAGCACTCCAGTTTGTTTCAGTAGTTTTTCCATCCACTAGCTGCCTATTACCTCATTTTGCAGATTGAACAGACATACCAACCGACTGACATAGATATAGGGGGAAGGGGTGAGAGAAGAGCCATTTCGCCCGACTCGTCCCCTTTCGTTGTCATCAAATCTTCGTTGCACAAGTTGCCGCCGTTGATGTAATTTTGACGATGATGATGATGTCCTCACATAAGCAGAAGCAGGCCCCTTTTCACTGCTCCTTACCGTCCTCGGAGTATGACGTCATCCGCGACCGTCGTCAAGTTCACGGAGGTCTGCCTTTATCGCTCCTACCGGAAGTTACTACAGAGGGCCGTGTGCTATTCCTTCGGGGGAGAGGAAGATTTCTGTATCGGGAGAGAGCCCTGGAGCAGGGCGTATGCTATTCTCCCGAGGTCTATTCGAGGAAAAATACGCAGAGTTTGTAGGGCGCGTAATCCAAATGATCTTAAGCTACGCCTACGATTGCGTTTGATTAGTGAATACCTGTGACCCACGCTCAGTTTTTATAATCGTTGGAGACACAATATGGGATCATGTGTAAGATGAAATATTATTTTCTATGATACAAGTTTAGTTGGAGGGGTATCGTAGCACAGCAGTTCTTCACAGCAGTAATAAATATGATCCTACTATATATAATCGCGAAGTTGTGTGTGTGTGTTGTGTGTGTGTGTGTGTGTGTGTGTGTGTGTGTGTGTGTGTGTGTGTGTGTGTGTGTGTGTGTGTGTTTGTCACGAAATTCGTAGCTCGGGTCACAGCAACGATAGCGCCATGGTTCTTACATATGTTATAGGGGGTGGGATGGGGACACAAGTGGTATGTGATAGGAACTGATAACGACTGATAATAGCTGATAAGAGGGGCTAGAAAGCGAGCATCGCCAATTTCGTTTTGTCGTTCATATTGGTAGAGCGTCTATACTTACAAGTGTTATGTGGGGTGGTCCCGGGACATTGGTGGTACATGAATGGAAGCGATAGCAACTGATAAGGGCTGATAAGGGGCGTCAGAACGCAAAAGTCGTCGATTCCGTTACCAGCTTGCGTTGACACAGAGCGTCCATACTCGCAGGTGTTATGTGGGGTGGGACGGGACATTGTTGGTAGGTGATGGAAAGTGTTACAACTGATAAAGGCTGATAAGGGGCGTCAGAACGCAAAAGTCGTCGATTCCGTTACGCAGCTTGCGCTGACACTAGAGCGTCCCTACTTACAAATTCTATTTGTAGTGGTACGTGCACACTGTATCATTGTATGACCAGCTTACTTAATAGCAGTCTATTGCATAAACAATCAAGTCTTCAGCAAACTTTCATTCTATCAAGAAAGCCCAAACTCATTAACCGCTAATCCTTTCGGGGTTCTAAATAATGGTGAATGTAAATAAATGATAAGCCTTAGCTCCTCACTTATGTAAATAGGCATATTTCATTTTCATTTTGAGACTGACAGCAATCCTATTCACCGCTAAATTATCTGAATTCAAGAAGAATGGTGGATGTTTACAGTTGTGAGATAAATATGCCAGTTCAGCTCCAGACGTTATCACGCGTATTCTCGATGGACTTCAGCGAAACTGGGAAAGGTCTAACACATTCAATAGTGAGGTGGCTAATGGAGGGCCTCATGCTGATATTCCATGGGTCTTTCAGTTTCACTAAAGCCTGCCGTGTGATGCGCGCGATAGCGGGCGGAGCAAAACTGGTTATATAAATATTTTATGATATATGATGATATAAATATTATTCACGTCTTAACCAGAAGATGGTTTTCTGTTTCTATCCATTTCAATACTTTATCCTATATTTGAGGGAGCCTGCTTTTCTTTGACCTGGTTCACTTCAACTTTACGGACCAATTTCCTTACCGCACGCGAGCAGTTTGGGTGAGCAGTTTCCAATAGGACGCACGCCTATGAGACACAAGGACTAGGATTAAGTGTACTGCACAATGTATTATGTGAATTTAATTGGCAATATCCTTCTATTTTATAAAGCGCTAACTTTGTGTGTCGGTTTGTGTATCTGTATGTGTGTGTGTGTGTATGTATGTGTGTCCGTCCGCAAAATGAAGTGAGTGAGAAGGAAGCTCATGGGATAAACAAACCGCTAACAAATCGGGTAGCTTACAGGATTTGAGATATCAATGTTTTGTAGCAGGATAGTTGTGATAACACTCTTAGGGCTATATAAACACCTGCTTAGCACACTTCCGTTCATTCCACATGGTGCTGCAGTGGCAGCTGGAGGGCAGTGGAGAGAGGAAGGGAGGATGAGGAAGGGAAGCGAAAAATCTACCGTCATATCATGATTGTGTCCCTTCTACTGTATGAAACACCATTGTGTTGCATACGCGTCACTTCCAGGTGTTGGTGTCACAGGAGGAAGGGACCATAGCGGAGGATAGAAAGCTTGCGCAGGAAAGGAAGGTCCCGGCGGTTGACGGGGGACTAATCTGGGTATAATATATATACAAGAAGTTTTCGAAAGCACAATACTCTACGTGCTGAGAGGGCGAAAGAAGGAAGCGGAATGTGTTTTCTGTCCTGTGTAATGATGCGCCAGTGAAATGGTGTGCATGAATTTGTCATTGTATCATATGCGTGCACAATTTCTTGTGCAGGGGGTTGTTTCGAGTTTGCATGGAATGAAGCATGGTTCTCGCTTCTTACAGGATTTTTCCTTTGATCGTAGCGCTGATCCGCTATTATTATATAGCAGCCGTAATCACAGTCACGGGCCCATAATCCATAGCATCTTGTGGGCGACTACTCTAGCCTTCAGGGATGCTTCCTTCAACGATAATGATAGACGCGTCCACGAAGTTTAGTAGGCGTGGCCTCTCCCCGAATGAGCTGCGTGAAAGAACAGCGGACGGCAGACTTCCGAGGACGCGTCCTCCTACGCTAAGGAATAGCATACGGTCCATAATTTCTTCAATCGACTAGCTGATGGATAGCTTCCTAGAGAAAATAGCTCTAAATATGCAAGACCCCTCCCAATGAATGTATCAGAAAGCGTTGTAACAGTCAACAATACGTCGATAACCTTGAGCTCGACTACTGAGCTCGAATCATGTTCCCATGGCTACATGTTCCGATGTCGTTGAAGTAAAAGGCTATCATGAACTTTTTTGATAGGTAGGGGTGTGCTCTTCAATTTTCTTTTAAAATCCTTGGTTCCAATGCAGCAAAGGTAATCAATTCCGTTTCAAGTGTGGACGGTGCGTGGCCTTTTCATTGGCCCCACTGTGCGGTTCATACAGTAGCGGTCGAAAGCTTGGCGACTTCTTACTTTTTGATCTGTTGTGGTTTTTTCTCAAAAAATAGCGCGGTGATATTTTGGAACCTCCACAATATTCAAGCGCAAGCTTACAGCTCTTAAAATGAATTAGATTATCCGATTGGATTCTTCACTGATGTGTATGGTACCAAAGCCTTGCTCTCCTTGATGAGAACAACTCGCACTTTTAGTTTAGGTCTTGACTTGCTGCCCTTCATGTCTTTTCGAAGGACATCCTTTTGTAATCTTATGTCGTCAGTGAACTTGCTGCAGTGCTTCATAAGAATCTTAATCCTTCATGATCATTACAAGATTCTTATTCTTTGTTCAATGTTTGCAATTCAAATTTCAATTATCTGAGAAAAAACATAGCAACCGCATCGAAAAATCCAACATTATGTACAAAAAGCAATCGCGGAGACGTTAAGCTAACATTTAACAGGCGATACTACAGCAATCTAAACGAATATAATTTTCGCAACGGAAGCAAGAGATAATGACTTTGTACTTTTTTCTGCACCACAGCTTTCCCCGATATCAATGTTAACCTGGTCCAACGATTTTGCGTGTAGCCGCAGTGGTCCTCTGATTTTTTCAAGAGGCGATGTTCCTTCGTAAAAACCTCAATTTCAAAAAAGCTCTCGGCAACCTGCGTCTCAAATTCGCGGAACAGCATTTTCGAGACCCGTGTATTTTACATCACTCAGTCATTTACCAGGGACGTCTGCAGCATCATTTGTAATTATACACAACCTTTTAACCTTCTTCTTACAAAGGAAGCAAGCTGTCATTTGATCAGCTTCGTCCACAAAGTGCGTGTACCTATTGTAAACCCTTTCCAGCACTGGGAGATCGCAGTCGTTAACGTGATCTCCATGGCACCTTGCAAGAAACTGCACTCCTGTCTTTCCACTGAATCATCGTGATTCTTTCCTTGTGTTGGCATGCTGTGATTTCACCGATGGCCTGTGATTTCACCTCTTCTAGGTTTTGCTGTATAACTGCTTTCGAAATTCCCTTTTCTCTGAGTGTGCTTGCAAGAACAGTATAGTGATTAAAGAACTGATTTGCGCGAGGCACTGATGAAAACAGTTACTTTGTTTCCACGACGAAACACCCGCACGTATGGTCGCTGAGCTTCACCAGAACTTAAATTTCGACGAACAAATCCCCTTCACACGATTCTTGGGAAGCTTAATACCAAATTTATGCCTCTTCTTCGGAATATATTGCTTGAGTCGTCCTCTGAATGGCATCATGGACTCATCTATTGTCAGAGATTGTTCAGGAGTTCAGACTGTAGATGCAGGTGGGCATCACCGAAGAGTCATTATAACTCTAATTTCGAACGACCACTCTCCTAGATTCTTGTCATCGTTGTTGCAGAGCTGCAGGTTTTCCGAGGATCACCTCAAATCTATATTCCAATTATTATAGATCCACAAATAGAATAACCACCATAATTTCTCCTTCGACGATCAGTAGATTCACAATGTTGAAAGTTTCAAGATCCCTATATGCACAGTCCAATCAGCTTCATGATTTTCTCATATCCAACTTCTCCAAAAAATCCGGAACTTCTCAAGCCGCAACGGGTTCTAGGAGAATTGCGTCCATTAGTTGGTCATTAAGAAATAGTTCGTTATCAGAAGCACTTTCCTCGCCACCTGTCCAACAGTATCCGCCCGCGGGGCAGTCTTAGATCGTTATCCGTACCTTTATACGTTGCTATACGAAGTTATTACGGTCAAAATACGTAGAAAAAAGAATCGGGAAAAAAAGAAAACGTACGTATAAGAAAACAAAAAAGACTACTCCAGTAAGTGGGAGGGGGCATCGCAGTTAACAACGCCCTACTTGTTTTGACACTTTGTTGTTAAACTTCTAAGGACCGCTCGGCTACTAGGGAAGTGGGCAAGGCTTTCAACCCTCACCCGGCTGCATGAATGCACCGTCGCTCCACTTCTCCCCACGCCCCGCCCAGCTTTCCCCTTGGGTTCCACGAATAAGGCCTGCATGCAAAACAAGACATAATACATCTTACCCGTCCCTGCATTACACTCCCTTTTGGGATGCGGCACGCAGTCTACTTCCATTTTTACATTCGTACCTGGCGTTTGAATGCGATTGGCCTATACAATGAATTGCGAGGGCCAACCGATGTGCAAGTCAGTATTTCACCATTCCAAGTCTGGTACCAATTAACCGACCCCGGAGGGATGGAAGGCTTGGTTGGCCCGGGCGACTCACGACCCAGAATTCGATCCTCGGACCGCGCGCGTGGTAAGCATGCTACTTGCCACTACAGCACCTCCGCCTCATCCAAGTACTAGCAACTTTTATAACAACTTGATTCACAAGATTCACTACAGCGGGCTGTGTATTTGCAGCAGTCCCACCCTACAGGATGAGACCCACGTAAAACCAAGCAGCCAAAGCACCAGAACCAGAAAAGAGGAAAGGCCAACAGGCAGATGCAAGTCCACGAAATCAGTGAAAGATTTCACATCTGTGTGAAAGTCACGAATTGGGCTCCTAAGTTGGTGTCCTATTTTGTTTGAAAAAGGGAAGAAGTACAAAGGGGAACAGTTGTGGAAGGAGAAGCAAAAGGCGATAATCCTTCTATTTTATAAAGCGCTAACTTTGTGTGTCGGTTTGTGTATCTGTATGTGTGTATGTGTGTCCGTCCGCAAAATGAAGTGAGTGAGAAGGAAGCTCATGGGATAAACAAACCGCTAACAAATCGGGTAGCTTACAGGATTGAGATATCAATGTTTTGTAGCAGGATAGTTGTGATAACACTCTTAGGGCTATATAAACACCTGCTTAGCACACTTCCGTTCATTCCACATGGTGCTGCAGTGGCAGCTGGAGGGCAGTGGAGAGAGGAAGGGAGGATGAGGAAGGGAAGCGAAAAATCTACCGTCATATCATGATTGTGTCCCTTCTACTGTATGAAACACCATTGTGTTGCATACGCGTCACTTCCAGGAGGTGTTGGTGTCACAGGAGGAAGGGACCATAGCGGAGGATAGAAAGCTTGCGCAGGAAAGGAAGGTCCCGGCGGTTGACGGGGGACTAATCTGGTGGAAAACAAATTTTCTGTGTCGGCTGGCCGTGGTATGACAGAGAGACCCAGCGCTGCGAGGAGAGGGGAAACGAGAGAGTAC
This sequence comes from Ostertagia ostertagi, assembly GCA_036418205.1. Taxonomy (NCBI): domain Eukaryota; kingdom Metazoa; phylum Nematoda; class Chromadorea; order Rhabditida; family Trichostrongylidae; genus Ostertagia; species Ostertagia ostertagi. The sequence goes on along the minus strand of MU870570.1, from coordinate 12,106 downwards.
GTTGCACGCGAGAGGGTGCAACCATCACGTATGCTGCTTAAGCATGGCAGCACGCTGCACACAAGGGAAGGCTTAGCGTCGTTGCCTCGCGCTCTTGAATCGCGACAGCGTAACGCTTCCTACGCTATGAAATCCTCCCTTCTCGTTCAGAAGGGACTGGATCTTGGGACCAACCCGACTAGTGGCTTCAACCACAGCAGCATTTCCGGGTTCGGGAATAACCGTTGGTCCGTCTAATTCTTCATTGCTATCGAGCAAAAGAGTAGTGAAGCTCACGTGGCCGTCAATATTCCCTTCCAGAGTCATTGAATTATTGATTTACGAAATTGGAAGAACAATTTACAGCAAATTCAACTGCTTTGAATGGAATCAAACTTTCGAAATTTTGCCAACGTTGCGCAATACATTCAACGTAGGCACATGCATCACGCCCGAGTAATCCTTGCATCCAAGAGGAACAGTAACAAATATCCATCGTTCCGATAATGACACCTGCATAAACATTTAACGGAAACACACCCATATAACATGCGCTTAAACTCCTGCTACTGCTCACCTGCTCCATAACGGATGCACTTCACAGAATATGCTGTGCAGGGGGGGGGGGTTAGAAAAGTCGTTCTCCTTTCACTTCAAGGCGGAAGTAATTAGACGTTGTCAAGGCGAATCAAATGCTCCTGAATGGGAATTAAAGAGCATATTTCTATCCGAACAGCCTTCTCCGAAGTCTTGAGGAGAGTTTCTTTCGCGAACATGGTGCACGGTTTGAGCTAAACGACGAATAGTAGACGATTAGGACGACATCCAGAAAGCTGGTTGGAAGGGGTCTTGCATGGTCAGAGCTGCATTCTTCTGAAAGCTTTCCACCAGATTGAAGGATACGCAGCAGTTCCAGATTGTTAGCACATCAGAACGATTACTTCTCCTCGAACTCGAGGGCGATAGCAGATGACATCATAACCTGAACCCCCTTTCTATGAATTCTATTTCTATGAAGGACATTTAAGGAGTATTTATTCCGCCATAAACTTCTATCAAAGGTTACACCCTCTGCGTCTAAAAGTTGTTGATGTGAACCATGGGCAAAGTGTCTTATAAGTGACAAAGTGGCACGTACGACCATGTTGTAGCAAATAATTCCACAACTCACAAATATAAATTCCTCATCATTCATCTGCTACTATTTACCGCCATAGGCCGCATTCATGGTCGGATGTGCAATAGTCGCAATCGTGAGGACTGCAGAGCATCAGCTATGTATCGATCGTCCGACTCATCTGATCGGAATGGGCGTTCGATACGTACCTAATGCTGTGCAGTCACGTTCGCTGTAACGCCAATCGCATTCAAGTGCCACTACGAATGCATTGTACAAGTGGCAGGACATACAAGCTAGGATAAAAAATGGGTGGACTGTTGCCGTGATTCACCGCCAGCACAACGCACTACTTGACCAAAATTCTTTGCAAAATTGACGTGCATGGTTCACGTATTCAATCCTCAGCTAGGAATATGCGTGAAGTGTATCGGTAGAGTAAAGAGCAGTAGATATGGCGGATACTGAAAAAGAAGGTGGGTTATCACGATGACCGCAGATGGCTGTTGTCTGGCTGATTTTCGTAATCTGCCTTCTGCCGACTGTGTCCGAATGCAGTCTTGAATATCCCGCGCGGTTCGCGAATGAAGTTAGTGGCACGTCCTATAGGCGAGTCAAGCTCAGTTAGGAACAGTTTAGCATGTGTTTCACAGTACTTAGACGTCGGGCTAATCTCACTATAAACTTGTCTTCTTCTAAGTTTATTCTTGGAAGGTACCTAGAGGCACGATGTCATGCATATATTGACAGTGCGGTCAACAGGTTGACTTCTGCGCGAAATGACGTCAGGAGGACATACTGAAGACATTCAAGCGGCAACAGGTAAACAATTGACAACGTCTTGCATGATTTAGATCCACAGTTTGTTCCAACTCTAAGTCCACTGCCCGGTTTCCAATAGAAATTTTTTCCATTATGACCTTTAAAGCACTAGTAGTGACCATAGTCTTCGCTCACCTTCTGTTATAGCTCACCTTCAATTATCAATTTACAGCTTGAGTAATGGGGGTCTATAGATTTATGACGCTAGTTCTCAGCTGTTATCAATTGCACAGGGTAGACCAAAGATATGGTAACCGCAAATGCGCGCTCAAACCTACTTTTTCCTAGTCTCATCATTCCCTCTTCCATTTTGGGCACGATAGAAACAATGTGCACTTACTGGTAATGTCAAATATCATGCAGTTTTCAAAATTAGTGAAATAACCACTTCATGGCATCAGCCCTCGAAATGAACCGACAATGGGCTCTGGCCCGCCACATTTAGCACACTTCGCGTGACAAAAAAGCTCTTGTGGGTCGCGGTTGGATGAATACATTAGGAACCGTCCAAGATGGAAAAATGGTTGATGCGAGGGCTTTATTGGGCCAATATTCGTATCTAGTGATGTAATGTCTTGGTTGCCATGATTTTGGCCCACCGTGCACACTTTCAATTACAGTTTCCACTCGACTCCGTATGTTAGAACCAACGTTCCAAATTCACCGCGACACACATAGATAGATTTGATAGTGCCACTTACATTCTGACTTCTCAGCTCTTATAGGCTATTATGGCTGTCGACACCCATCACTTGTTTTTCTCCCACGTTTTATAATATAAATGTGAACCACCTAAACTTCAGACGAAAGCTTGTCGAAACTAACTAACTAACGCTAGCTCTTCTCTAGTGCTTCTCATCATCAGCCTCTATCAGTTGGTATCACTTTGTATCACCGATCATTAATATCCCCTAGGAAATTCGATGCATCAGGTAGAGCTGTTGTGCAATAAAGTGCAGTAAATTAGGCGGCTAGGCCTAGTAGAAAACTCCGGCAAAAATGGTATCACGTCAGATTTTAGAAAAGTTTAGCATAGATTGCAAAGCTTAGATCGCCTAATTTCCCATGGTTGTTCGCTTTCCATGTAGAATGTTAGATAACATAAAGTTATGATCGGTGAAGTAATACTCGCGTTTCAGTATAACCCAGAAATCTCATAAAGAGAGCATCATGAGACTGTTTTTAGATAAGTATTTTTTCAGATCAGTTCTATTCAGTCTTTGAGCCCCAATCTCGTCGTCTCTCTTAGCCTTGAATAAATGCAAGAATTTGATTTTAAAGAAAATTATGTCCATTTGAAAAGTGAACATCATGCCACCATTGGCTTTGTTCGAGATATAGTGCGGTCCCGCATACTGTGCACAATGTGACCTCGAGCACAGCCGCTCGCCGGAGAAACCGCTTTCATTAGAGAAAAATGCACAAACACACGAAAACATACATAGCTGGTGGTGAGAAGGTCGTATCGAGGTTCGCTGAAAGGGGCGGGGGGGGGAAGAGAAGTCGTGGGAAGTTTTGGAAGCAAGGAACGATTGACCACCTTCAGACGCGATTACAGGGGCTACATATGAGCATTCACAGAAAGGAGTATACTCTATGCGTTATTTTTAGGGTCCTCCGATAATCGCTGAAGACTATATGGATGTCAATGGAATGGCTGTGAATCCATACATGCGTGTGTATCCGAAGCGAATGATTGAAACAGGAATATCAACCATTGATGTGATGACTACAATATCTAGAGGGCAGGTGATATTGCATAGATGTTATGTGAATATGATTGATGGATGCATCTCAACGCTGACTACAGTGTGACAAGTGAATGGTTTGATACTTGCAGCGGGGACCGGTTCGTAGATGATGAGAAAATTCAGTGGCGCATTAATATTTGGATGGCTCTTTGACAATTCGGACACGTATCTAGGTCGTGAAGTCAATATGATAAACGAACTAGTTCCAGAGGTGAGCACAAGGAAGCGAGCGGCATGAGAGCAGGTAGGAACAATGATGGAGAGTGAAAAAGACAAAGAGCATCCAGCTTCGCAACACAGATGTTTTGTTCCTGTGTTCCTTCCTGCCTACCGTACGCCTCAGAGATTGTGCTTTCTACAGTCAGCAGCGATTATGCGGTTAGCGTAACAACGCGCAGCTGGGAGAACGATGCTTCAGTTCATGAAACACTCATCTGCTGGGATGAATCGTGAGTTCCAAACGACGTGAACGATGGTCGTAGAGGCTGGCGTCGGCTGGCAGGTGGGTCGGACATGCCTGCGATTTTGTAATGGCCGTTAGACAGGAACGACTACTGACTAGGTCTCACGTGACATCAAACTAGCCGTTGGCTAGTTATCATGCGTTGCATCTATAGCGAGAATTCTTACTTCGGCGTGTCTCTGAAGCTAGTGGGTAGCGAACACTTTAATCATATCTTTGAATTTTTTCTTATCCCGGCGTTCTACGCCGTGGGATGCGTCGAATTTATCAGAATTGGTTCCGTTCATCAATGCATGAATAGTTTAGCATTTGACCTCCTCTCCTACGAATCTGAAGAAGTGGCTTGCTTGGAGCCTGCTCCGGCTTCAAACATTTATTTTATTTATTTTATTTATTTGTTGGTTAGTCACAGAAGAGGTATGGCACAGTCACAATGACGTTATTCGCAAAACAGTGGCATAACTTCAGTAGCCCCACTGTAGGTGAGATACAGTAGATAGATCACTAAGGAAAACCCCAGCAGAAGTCGTGTATTGAGCCGAATGAGGCAGTGTGTTCTACACGATTTTTTTACAGTTTACGCATTAGTTTGAAGTCATGACAAATCTATGGAGTATTCATAGCAATCACGACACCATCGAACCCTGAAACCTAATTAACACAAGACAGAATCCAGAGTTGGCTTAGGTGCTTAAAAATTCTTCTCGAAGTTCGAAGCGTGGTTGGTATAGTTAGTACATGTTGAACTCCGAGGAAAAACAGCCTATACGTGATGAGACCAGTAGATAGCACACTATTTATCGGGTAAAGCAGCGGAACTTAGGCTTCCAAGCAGGGTCGAATGGGTTGGCAATCTGAAAAATATAACATGAAGTAAGAAGCACTGAATCGTTATAATCCGAAGAAAGAAAGGAAAAGGATATGAAACAAGAATTGTGACAAAATGATTGAGTATCGTATATGTGTCGTATCGCATATATTAATGTGAATAGCAGAAGAAAAATAATGGGCAGCCGGTAATGAAGTTCACAGCAAGCTATTTTAATATGAAGACTGTTCATGTGACAAATGAACGGAATGGCTATTTGGTCTCCGTGCAAACTACAGCCGCCGCTAATCACAACCCCACAGAAAGGCAGAAGCGGCTTCTCGCACTTGTTGGGTCAGCAATCTCATCACACTTCGTTGCGCACTATCGCTCTGACCATCGTGAGCTAAAAAATTGTGAGAAGCCAGCCGCGTGGTTTAAGAGTGTCTGGAATAGCACTTGGGGCGATGTCATGCACGTTTCGTGGTTTTGTGAGAGTCTGCAGCTTAGTGAGTGAAAGGGAGAGCCTGCAGAAACCTTTGCCAGCCATGCTATGGCTGTTGCTGAAGTTATGATTTTTGTAATGAGCCAAGAACGAACATGCTTGTATATAACAAATCATGTAACATATCAGGTCCAAGGTCGTTGAAAGACGTCTGATCTCTGCCGCGAAAGTATTTTTGGTACACTACGGGAAATGTCGACTTGGGAACTTCATACTCTAAGATTTTTACTAAGTTATGTCTCAGTACTGTACCTTGAGACATCAGAAACCTCCTGGCATATAACAACTAGCCTGTCCAGTTTCCTTTGCGAGAGCATCGTGATTGAGAATGGTCGAGCTGCCATGATGTGGGTCATCTCTATTCAAGAAAGCCAACCCCGAATAGAGTGTAACAGCAGTGCACCAGGCTTGAGAGCACTTCTTCTCTCTCTTTTCCTGATAAAGCCTTTGTCCACCCCGACCTTTGACCGATCTTAGTCAGTGCTCATAGATGGTGAACTACTGAAATATTCCCTAAGAAATACGCAGTAACAACGGGAGGCAGGGTGAAAATGAGCGCTAATTCTTCGCTAGGATTTTATGGCAATAAATTATGGTCATAGAAAGAGTTTATAGAGCAGCCTGATAAGTGCAGAATCAGTAACGCAGCGCAATCTATATAATGGAACAAAAGGCGGCTATATGCATCGAACGATTACTCTCCAACTGCAAAAACTAACGTAAGGGTTATTGCCAGAAAATGAGGCATAAATGTACAAGTAAATGAGTATAAGCAACGTACCTGGTCTAGAGAAGCATAACGAGACGGCATTTTCCAGAAGATTGCAATATTTTCCGGAACTGGATTGCCGCACAATGAAATCGCTGGACAAATCGTTCGACAGGCTGGCAAGTCTTTTTCCTTCATATACTGAGAAACTGGCCCTGCTAAATTGTAATTTTACCATCCTTCCTACTTATAACGCATATGTGTTTTGATTGGAATGGCAAATATTCAAAGATAAGACGCAAGGGTGTGATTCAAGTTGACCCAATCTGATGCTGGCAATGATAACCTCAATTTACGATCGCCGTCAAGTCTGGAAAAGTTTCGAAGCTTCTGAACAAATCAATAAAATGTGAAGATTGAGCTAAAACATCTTCCTAGCTCATATAGTTTCATTTTCGTTAACCCTTTGATTCTATTCCAGAAATAGAAAGACGAATTCACGCTGGAAAGGCAACCCATTTCAAATTAACTAGGCGATGGTGAGTGGTACACGAAAGAAGGAAGAACCATGAGAAACGGCCCAGAACCCGAGAAATGGGACCCCTTCCTTGCCCGTTGATTTGAGCATTGATGCGACTCTCATCGCTGTGCCCTCTTCAACACTACGCTCTCTCACCTATCTAATCACCACGTATAGACCTGCGGCGAGTGATCAGATGATCGGTGGGCGTGCACTGGCCCACCGCGCAAGATTGAGCCTTGATAGGTCGCCGAGGTCAACTCCTTCGGTGCCAATTGCGCTTCAGTCCGCACCCTTAGGAGGTCCGCGGGTCCCTCAACTAGGTGAATTACTCCTTCTTCGACCTTCATTCTGATCGTGAATTCGCTCTTTAATTATAAGAGTTTCTATGTGTGATTCCCATACCATCCCTCTCTGAAAGGGCTGCCTGCTACCTCTCTACCTGTCAGGTGGGGACAGCGCGCGAAAGGGCAGCCCCACCTAACAGGTAGAGAGGCAAATATCATCAAAACTCTCACATCCCCTTGAATGAGTTAAATCCTAGGATCTAAATATAATAGATTCAAGATTACAGTGCAATGGGATGCTTCTTTACACACATAATATTCGTTCTGCATGTATGTCATCGTGGGAGATGGATGAGAAAAAAAGACGACGAACTTTGAGACTGTAACCAACCAGTTTCTCTGGATGACGGAGGCGTTTTCCGACGTTTGTGTTAGGTGTTTCGTATTTGCCTCAGAGCAGAGCATGTACAGAGCATGTCTCATAAATTAGTGTCGCTTTTTTTCAACCAAGAAAATTTTCATCCAAATCCTCATGCTTTTACATCGAGTCATATACCATTCGAAAGAGAATTGTCTGCTCTACAAAATATGTTCTTCTTCCATCTATGTTCCATGGTTTTCAAATTTTAGGCCTGCGAAATGGGAGGTCCCGCCGACAAAAATTGACCAAACCGACAACTAGCTCTAACTTTATTTTCCCTCGGAGAAATCAATCAATGATGTACCCTCTACTTACTCATGACCTCTTCTGAACATTCCACCCTTAGGTTGCCGAAAAAGGTTTGCCCTGTTTCTTTTCGAATTGGCCGACCGATAAGCCATGGCAATTTTCAAATTGAAATTCTTCCTCTGAAACGCTATTGTTTTATATCAACTGGTGTATCTTTTGTGAGCACTTCTTCTGCTCTATTCGCTCATTTGTTTTGTTTTGATGTTTGTTAGGAATTAGCTCGAATTTTAGGTGTTTAGGAGTAAGGTGCTTTATCCACGAAAGTGACCGCATTTCTTTGAAAAAATTATCCTTGAGAAGATGAGAAAATCAACCAGGCGTACATTCCTAACTTAGTCATGACTTGTTCTTTAAATTCTACTAGTTTTTCAATGTCTCGGCTATAAAAAAATTTCGACCTAGATCTCAGGTAATGGTGCTCGACCGTCGAGTTCTGGTTGAAAAACCAGGTCTGGAAATGGAACGACGCGACTTGTTGGGAAACCTAATAGTGTAATGTTTAGAAGAGGTCATGCATAAGTAGAGGGTACATCATTGATTGATTTCTCCCAAGGGAAGATAAAGTTAGAGATAGTTGTCGGTTTGGTCAATTTTTGTCGGCTGGACCTCCCATTTCGCAGGCCTAAAATTTGAAAACCTGGAACATAGTGGAAGAGAACATAGCATCTTGTAGAGCAGACAATTCTCTTTCGAATGGTATATGACTCGATGTAAAAGCATGGGGATTTAGATGAAAATTTTTTGGTTGAAAAAAAGCGACACTATTTATGAGACAACCTAATAATTGCGAATTTCGCAGAACCTGAATTTTGCTACGCTACTGCACAAACGGAGTTCTGTGAAATGTGCGTGCTCCGGGTGTTGGGAACTCCCGTGCTCATGAATGCTTTCATCTGAACTAGATCAGTGTTATCCTAAACCTGGGCAATGCATAGGCTACGACAGTAAAGGTGCTTATGTGCGAGCGTTGATAGCGGTGCATGTAGACAGTGTGACACATTGAAGGCCAATAATGAGAACGTTTGACAGGAAACTTACACCGATGCCTATGATCTACATACGTTTATAATTTCTGACGACGTAAAGTTGAGCGAACTACAAAAGATTATAAATGTGTTTCTGTTATATCAGAAAAGACAGTGATCGAATTATGAGCATTTGTTCAAGATGGAAATAAAATTTGTCAAAATAGTAACAGCTCAGGTGTTAGGGAAAATACGCACAAGGAGTTTGTATGGCTGGATCGCAAGCATTCCTCTCGAATCACATCTCGCAATTTCCAGGTATCCTCGAGAAAGATATCCCACATGAGTTTGCAATCGTTTTTGCTGCTATGGGTGTGAACATGGCAACAGCTAGGCTTTTCAAGCAAGAGTTTGAAGAACGAGGTTGGTCAATATTAATGAATATTGATACTTTCCTCTGCAAGGTTCAGAAATTTGGCTTCAGCCCTGCAAAAATCTCTTATTCGGCCTTACCGTACGGTATACTTTTTTGTCGCCTGATACTGAAACCGTGATTTCGGCGATCCTTCAACGGGACAAATCAGCAAATCCATTGTGTTCACTTTTCTTCATCGGCAGAAAATATGACTAATCGTAAGAGTCTTCCAGGAACCGAAATCCGTTTTCTTCGTAATTGCAGGAGACATGCAGAATGTGTGTATGTATCTGAACACGGCAAGTGACCCGACAATCGAGCGAGTGCTCACACCACGGATTGCACTTACAGCGGCTGAGTTCCTCGCTTACCAATGTGGACGGCACGTGGTTGTTGTTATGACAGACATGACCGCATATGCTGAAGCACTTCGAGTGGTATGCTATCCTTTAATTCTGTGAACAAGATAAAATCCCTTTTAGGTCACTGCGTGCCGCAAGGGAGCTCGGAGAGGACGAGGTGGCTTTTTCGAAAGATTTTTTTGCATGACCTAGGAAACCTGACATGGAACAAAAAGATAGAGTACATTTCATCTGCACAGCCCTTCAAATACCAAAAGCGAGGAGGAGAAAAATGAGTGTTTTGAGTTGCGGTCTTCACAGCATGGCAATCTGTAGCGAAGATTTTCTACGTTTCTTGCTTGATTTACTACCGTGTAGTAGAATAATGTATGCTATACGAAGTTATTACGTACATCCCTTTTTCTCGAAGGATGAAACACATTAGCACCGGCCACAACTAGTAGGCGTACATGTGTATATGCCTGAAGAAAAACACATTTGTTTGTATGACATCACATGTATCACCTATCGTCCCGTTGAACATCGATTAGCTCGAGCGGACGCCAGCGACGTTTCCATTTGTCCCTGTCGCGTGCCAGCGTTCCCAGTGGACGCGCTCCTCAACTTGAGGACAGATGTTCCTTCAATAGTCTTTCGTTGAAGAATTTTCAGTGAGAAAGTCTGCCCCGGGGTGTTGTCTGTTTGACGTCCCGAGGGATCCAGTCGGTAACCGCTCTGGTCCAACGGTCATCGCAAAATCGCATGACGTGTCCGGCCCACCTTATCTTCGATTCCTTGGCGAAAACGGCAGCGTCCCTGATCTTCGATCGTTGGCGTAGTTCCGAACTCCGGATTCCCCTCTGCACTTGCGTGTATAGGGTTACTCCTAGCATCGTCCTCTCGACAGCGCGTTGGATAACGCTGACCGCATGCTCGTCCTGCCTGCGCAGAGTCCAAGTCTCTGAGGCGTAGGTTAGGGCAGGAAGGACAGCGGAATCGAAGAGGTGGGCACGGAGCCGGATGTTCTTCGTCTTCTTCACTACTCCCTCGATGTTCGAAAATGCTCCCCAAGCCATGCTCGTTTCCTCCTGCTCAGCTCTGGAGCTAGATCGTTCATCATATTGATTTCCCGACCTAGGTACACGTAGCTGGAGCATTCGGTGATGTTCGTTCCGTTGAGCGTGAATGGGGCATCAGGAACCAATCCGTTTCTCATAAACATCGTCTTCGTTAGGTTCAGCTGTAGACCAACCTTACCACAGGCGCAGTCGAAATCAGCCAGCATTCGCTCCGCTTGCTCGATGTTCGGCGTTATAAGAACGATGTCGTCAGCAAACCGAAGGTTGAAATAATAAAATCGTATGCGGCCGTCGACCTTCACTCCCATGTCTTCCCATTCCAGTTGACGCATGACGTTCTCGAGAGCGGCGCTGAAGAGTTTGGGCGAGATGGTGTCGCCCTGTCGAACCCCTCTCTTGACGTCGATGATGACCTCCTTGTAGAATGGTGAGATTCTGGTCGTAAAGTTGCTGTAGAGCTCACGAAGAATCTTGATGTACTGAGTAGGGACGCCCTGGTTGCCCAAGGCTTCGATGACCGCTTCTGTCTCCACAGAGTCGAAGGCCTTCTTCAAGTCGATGAACGTGAGACAAAGCGGCATCTTGTACTCTCGTGAAACTTCAATGAGTCTTCGTAACCGTGTGGATATGGTCGATCGTGCTGAACCCTCTTCGAAGTCGTGGATGACTTTTCCATTGCCCTTCGGGATGCAGTAACTGTTCCATCCGGACGTCGGAGGCAGGTCATCTTGGTCTTGTAGCTGGCAAAGCTTCGGCGGGCATTGCGGATGCTCCTCCCAGCCTCTGCTGCTTCAGCTAATACTGCTGCTCTTCGCTCCTTGAGATCTTCCTTTATCGCCTCTCTGCATAGCTTCGCAAGCTCGGACGTGAGTCGGTGATTGCCTGCAGCTCGTGCGGCTCCACGCTGGCGTATCAGTTCGAGAGTTTCCGGAGACAGACGTCCCTTGGTGACTTTCAAACTCTCTGCCTTCCTGCCACAATCGTGAAGATGTTCAACGAGCCGATAGTACTCCTCGTCGATGTTTTCGATGACGGAATCCTCCCATAAGCTGACGAGAGAAGTGAAGTGATCCCAGTTGATGACTGTCCTGGGGCTTCGCTTCCTGAACTTTGAGGCTCTCTCAACACGCATCGAAAAGTGGAACTTTGCGCGGAGGAGACGATGGTCCGATCCCGTGTAGAACTTGGAACAACAGCGACGTCGGTCAGGCAAAACCTTCGATTGAAGATGATGTGGTCTATCTCGTTATGGAACTGTCCATCAGGTGACTCCCAAGCAGGGTCAACCCTACGTTGTTACTAGTAACAACGGGGGGTCGTACCTGGTTGAGTTTATAGGAGGGGGGGGGGGGTCGTATCCGCTTCAGTCGCGTGAAAGTACATGTGAGTTTGTGGTGAAAGTGGAGTTTTCACGAGTAGTAGGCTAGGTGAGTTGGGAGCAGGGTGAAAATCGTGTCGAGTACGTGGTCGCAGAAGTACGACCCCCCCCCCGAAATCGAGATCCTGGCACGACCCCCTCTAACAGAGCAAATTAATTCAATTAAAATAAATCCTGCAAAACAAATCAAAAAAAAATTCTGCAAAATAATGCTAAGGACGCCTCATCTTGTCATCT
>MU870569.1:8369-28747 GCA_036418205.1 Ostertagia ostertagi | reverse complement strand
ACATCCTATGCAAATTGACGCGAAATCATTACAGTACGCGCTCGACTCGTCCGCGGAACTCTGCCTTTTTTGCGCGACGTACGTCGGGTACCTGAGCGTAATAGTCTAGCATTCGCTTTGTTTCAGAATACAGAAGAAGAGCAAAGAATTGCTTAATATTTTCGATGGGAGCTGTTCCTCTCAGGTATAACTATAGCGAGCAACGCTCTGAATCTAATGAAATAATTTTCGTGGGGAGTCGGGTGATGGCGCTCATGGCCTTGGGGGCAGGGAAACATTCAAAACAGGACATCAGAACAGCGAGATGATATGACACTGGGAAAAGCCCAGGAGAGGAGGGGGAGAAAGAAAATTGCTCACGTCCTCTCTTAGTCCTCGCTAAGGCTTAGTCCCAAGTGCTGTGACTGTCTCACTCTCTTGAATATCCCCCTACCCACATAAGCACCCGAGGATAACACAAAGACAGAAAATGCGCGGATTTGCGTCTTTCGCAGCTTTTTAGTGTTAGGTTTCAGCAGTGCACGTATGCACACACCCATAAAGTTGAGGCTGAAGTTGAATGCGTGGCGTATTCCAACGCAAGGTGCACCACCATGTGACTACTCTTTGGAACTTTATTAAACAGAACACCTAGCCTTCCTTGTAGCTACGAGCTTGTTATAAAGCCACCAGGTGTGCAGCACTTTTCCCACTGGTGTCCAAGAACTTCAATCGTCATCATTTCCATAAAGGTTTTAATGTCCATGTGAACGTGTGGCTATGATTTCAAACCAACATACCTTCTCTGCGATGGTTCGATTACATCGATGCAAGTCCAAGAGATATTGTAAAGCTCCTGATGAACCACGATCGATGTAGAGTGCAAGTGACACAGGACTTTCCCATGATTGTAACTGCGATATAAAACCAAAATCATTAGATAATTTGATTGAGTTACAAACGAATTCACATGAAATTCATTCGAACCCTAATGAGAATATGCCATGCCCGGTCTTCTTAAAACCCAGGCAAGCCGAATGTGCCTTGGTTTATTATGATTGAACACTTTATTGGTCGACGTCAGGGTGAAAATCGTCGTTTGTCTACACCTGAATAGCTCGCTTGACGTCCACCATTGTGTTAGTTCAGTGAGATGGAACTAAAGCTTTGAACTCACTTTTAGGTCTTGAAAATAGGCGATTTTATTTACTTATTCATTTATTGCATGTGCTTCTGGCACATGAGCAATACAGTTGATTCGTTTCCGACGTCGACCAATGTGCACGAGGCAAATCTGGAAAAGAGGCGCGAAGCAGAAGTAAGAGACACATCACTAGGGGATGCGAATGCCTCATATCGGACTTGTTTTTGTTTGTTAACTGCTGTTTTAACGCCGCAGTTCGCCTTGCGAATGTTTCACAAGAATGCTGGGTTGTGAACAAAACTTTCGCCCCAGGCGGGACTAGAACCCGCACCTCTCGCTTTCCGGGCAAGTGCGCTACCAGTTACGCTACCCGGGCACCATTTGAATGTTGATCCGGTAAGCCGCCAGGATATCTCTCACTATCAATACACAATTTAATGATCAAATGGTATCTAGAGAGTTACAAAGCTAACAGTGAGCTTAACTACTTTAAGACCTTCACTAGGACTTTTACTATGCGATGTCATCGCAGCGCCTTGAATTCGCCTTTGCGCCACATAGAGAGTGAATTTCATGCCAGTGGTTATTTCAATCCGTCACGAATTGTTTTTCCTAATCCACATGCTTGGCTGCACATCTGTGCAGCTATTGCCATAAGTGTTCACCATACCAGGTGTCCAATACCAATATAAATACGCTTGATTTCCATCCGGGGGAAGAACAACTAGGCTAGTTTAAGAAAAATTCTGCGATTTCCTATCTCTGGGTTCAAGGACCATGTTCCCTATGTTTCGTCCCTGTTCACTTTGACAAAAATTGACTATTTCCAATCGCTCACAAAGGCAGATTTTACACGTGAAAAGGTAGCTTATTGAAATAAGGGTAGGCGTGAGGCATAGTCGAAAGGCAGGATGAAGAAGAAACCATGAGAAACGGCCCGAGAGAAGGAATCACTTCCTTGCCCGTTGAATTTCCACATTGATGCGACTCTTTTCTGTGCCCTCTTCAAGCGCTAATAGTTCTCTCTCTCTCTGCTATCTAATCCTCGCCGCGTATAGACCTGCGGCGAGTGATTAGATATGTAGGTGGGCGTTCCGAGCCAACTGCGCCAAAAGAAGGCCATGCTAGATCGCCGGGGCATATCCTTCGATGCAAATTGCGTGTTGGTCCGCACCCTAGGGGGTCCGCCTGTCTCTCCACTAGGTAATTTACCCCTTCTTCAACCTTCATTCTTATCGTGGAATCCTCCTTTATGAGAATCCGATTGAAACTCCTGCTTTCATGCGCTGTACTCTGGGAATTCCCTTCTTATGTTAAGCTGTGTGATCGGATGTATAGCCAAGATATAGTTTTGTTCTCCATACAGTAACACTGAGGCCATCAACACCTTCAAAAATTTTCTGAGGTCTGACGTTTTTTTTGAAGGGTGAAAATTGAAAAAAAGGCTTGAAAATTTTCTGAAGGCTGATCTCACCAACTGGTCCAGAATATTCAAATACTGAGAGGTACTGTGTGTTGCCAATGTGACCGGTTCCATACCGCCCTCATGGAAACTGAAAAATCGATGAATTTCCCTCACGATGCTTACAGAAATACGACCCTAAGGTGGTTTTCATAATGGGGAGATAATGTCGTCTATGAAAGCTCAGAATACGGGTGCGGCGGCGGTCAAAAACGGATCCTGTGCGACAATTTTCAGGTATTATTCAGTGCTGTCCACTACGGGAATAAGCGAAGAGAATGAATAATTGGGCGAACAGACTAATGGACAACTAGGCGAGCAAGGGAACAGGATTGCATACATCTCGATTTGATTCCTTCTGCCTTCAGAGAGTTTTAGGCAGTTCGCCTATTCGCCTGTTCCCTTAGGCCGCAAACACTGAACACTGCCTTATGGTTACTCTCTGTTTCGCAAAACCAGGAGCGTGTGAAGTGCAGACCACACACCACAAGTGACGACGGCCTCCAAGTAAATCTGGTAACTAGTGATTCATAGTGATAGCTGATTTTGGTAAATGATAGTTGTAATTAGTGACAACTGATAGAATACAACTGCAACAGGCTAATCATTTCATTGGCAGAAAACATTACATTTTGTGGGGCGTCGTCACTTGTGGTGTGTGGTCTGCACTCGACGCGCTTTCGTTTTTCTGAAACAGAGGGTACTCCTACACGAGGTTCCTGCTGCAGTATTTCGCCTCGTAAATAAGCGCGTATGAAGCCGCTATCGTCACGGTGCCGCAAACTGGCGTGTGTTATACCAGGCCCAAAAATCCTGGGTCTCTTCTAGTAAGCGGACGAACGTGTCGTGTAACAGTTCATATCGCCTGTAGTAGTGTAATTTTTTGCGAGGGAGGACGCTCTGGACTGGATGTAAAGCGGAAGCGAAATGGTTCACGCATCCGGAAACTTCCCTACCCTGCAAACCGCAATTTCTGTAGGCGGCAGAACTTATCGCAGCCCCCCCCCTTACTGGATGAGACCCGATTCCTAATACAAAAAGTTAGCCGTTCTCAGGATTTACAGGATTCGGGAAAAACAAATGCAAACTGTCACATTTCTCACCTTTTTGATGCTTTGGTTATATTGTACGCGATGCAGAATTTATTCCTGTGGGTTATTGTTGGTATGGCTCTCATCCTAGCGGTACTTCCACCGTGTCTTGATGACCGTATGGTAATGTGCATGTAGTTATAAATGCAGAAAACTGTCACGAACGCCAGAAGACATGTAACAGCACGTTTCATTGATCGATTGCTGAGAAAGTATAAACGTCTAGCGAGTCTAGTGTGCCATATATTATCCAGAACGTGAAGTGAATCTGTCAATTGACATGAATCAAGACAAAACAGTCCCTGTAATTATAAGCCTGCACGAAAAATATGAACGATCAATCAAATATTGTTAAGAAAGCGGTTCAGTAGCTAATGGCGCCACATACCACGCACACGGTCCAAATGGTTCAATCCCAGTTGGTTTCTGCCCATTTCAAGCGAAAGACTCATCCCTTCGGTTTTGGCCAGTCGGTACCAGGCTCATTTAGGGAATAACACAGACTTGTACACTCTCAGGAGGGTCCTTAAGCAAGTGATCTTGGGGCTCATGGGGCTTCACCTATTTAAGCCGCATTACTGTCAGCTCAGGGTGGCAGGTGGACCTCATTGGTCGACTTTTCTAAAGGTTAGTTGTCTTTTTCTGTCCCACGACGTCGCCCTAGTAGTTTACCCCTGCTGAGCGATTCTTGTAGGTTGAAATAGTATTTGGACGGGTAGTTTCGTAAATGGGGCTTTTTTTCCTCTTTCCAGGCTCTGAAGAAGGCGAAAGCGCCGAAACGTAAGCCAAATAAAAGTTGTTATCAATCTTGGTTGGAGCTTATTCACAATACTATACTGACATATTCTCTACGACTCATGCCAAGATTCATTGAGAAAGTCGCACATGGAAAACGACTCGACAATGTAGCTTTGCATAGTCGCTGTATACATGGAAGCTTAAAAAAGTCATTTCCCTCTCGAAAAATCACATTTTGGAAAGTTTCATGGTTCCGACGGCATCCCATTCCAACAACGTCCTACCTCAATCACGAATGGGGACAAAAAGAAAAAATATTATGCACAATCCACCGATAAGCTTGAGGGTGCACACAAAAATACCCCGTTCCCCAAATAGCCCTTCCTCCCCCCCCCCCTCCCCGCGTGACTAAACACTAAATGATTTCTGTGCTCTAACAGTTGGTTATGAAGCTCGTAGAGAATCCGGAAGAAAACATCACAAAATAGATCAATTAAAAGGGCCTGAATCCGAGAATTGAGCCCCTTCCTGCCCGTCGGTTTGCGCAATGATGCGACTCTAATCTTTGTGTCCTTTCCAACACTACGCTTTCTCTGCTATCTAATCACCCGCCTCGTATAGACCTGGGGCAAGTGATGACATAGCCGATGCTCCCACCCCGTCAACCGCGCCAAGATTGAGCTATTACTGGAGCATACGTCGAACATACGGAGCATAAATGAATAACCAATTCTTATAGTTGCTCTGAGATGCCAGAAATGTTGTGGAGAAACAATGGCTTTCGGTTCGCTGAATTACCTGTTTCGGGCCTTGTAGAGCTGACGTATCACAGAACAAATCCCTCTTTATACACGTGCTTTGAGGGCGGAAGTGGTGTAGTGACAAGTGGCGCGCTTACCACGCGAGCGGTCCGGGATCAAATCCTGGGTCGTGAGTCGCCCGGGCCAACCAAGCCTTCCATCCCTCCGGGTCGGTTAATTGGTACCAGACTTGTCTGGGAGGATAAAAACACTGACTTGTACATCGGCTGGCCCCGCAAGTCATTGTATAGGCCACATCGCATTCAAACGCCACTACGAATGTACAAATGGAAGTAGAATGCGTGCCGCATCCCAAAAAGGATTGATCAACGGCAAATGCTTTATCTTTTCTTTTATTACTTCTATTTCAAAACTAAATTATGCTAGTTTTTGAAAAATGCAGAAGTTCCACTCCCTACTTCTGTCCTCTTTTGGTAAGGCCCAGGGCCGCTTGGAAAATTATTGTCAGCTTAATGCTTGACACATGTGCCCCTACAGCATGCAATAGGCCATTTGAAAAGCGCTGAACGGATTTCCTGGTACGAGATTGGAAAAGTTCATAGAGGAGTCTGCACACGTGAGAACGAAGATTAGGAATGGGTAGCGAGTATAGCGTTTTGATTGAACCGAAGTGGGCGGATACGGGATCATCCATGGATTACCGCCGATGTTTCATGCCAATTGCCAACGTTGCTCGCCCTTTGCTCTCTGAAGCCGAGCAATGGGCGAGAATTCGGATTAGTCTCAAGTTAAATAGCTCAAATCATATAAACTCTGTTTCTGGCCACCGGATCCCGCGTAATGGCAGACTCCGTTCCACAAGTGGTCTTGAAAAATCGATACCACTTGTGCCTTTTGAAAATTCAGGCGCTCTGACGTCACTTGTGTTGCTTAGTCTGCAACTGCGGCAGGCTCAGCCGCGGCAAACAGAGCGCCTATGCAGGGACGTGTTTTAGTCTGGCTAAGAAACATCACTTGGGGTTCACAGATATTGCTCAGTGCGGTGCATCCAATATTGACGACTGCAGTCACTGGCTGGACTGATTGTGAGTTATTTTTTGCCGGAGCAACAGAAAACAAAAGCAGGGCTCAATAGCACCACTACAACCTCAATGCTCCCGAATGGAAAAAAATCCCTAAGCATCAGCTAAAGGGGTAATTCTGTGCTCTACAGTATGAATATCACACTCGCTTTCGATTTTACTACATTTGGCGCCAGTTTGCGCCAATTTGCAGCTACGCATTAATCCCACCAAATTCGCTGAAAGCGAAGGTGGGGGGGGGGGGGGTCTTTGACGTCCTAATATGCATGACCCACCCTTTCAACAGCGCCGCCATCTGGCTCCAATCTGAAGCGATTTGGGACTAAATCAGCGCGAAACCGGCGCCAAGCAGCTCCAACGTTAAAACCAATGCTATATACGTGATCAGGACATTACCATTATCAATGAAGTTACGAAGGGAAATTTTCGGACTCTTCTTGGAATTGCTGTGCAGGCGTCTGGCGTTGAAATAAATAGTAGAAAATCGGAAATATAATATATCCGTCAAGACCTTTCTTCGGACCGAATAAGTTCGTATTGATTGTGCTCTCTGAGGGGCTTCACCGCTTCATACTTTCTGCTGCTCGGAACAGACTCACAAATTCGTTATTTCAAAACAAGAACTCCGTATTTGGAATCAGCGTCGAGAATACTATAGGATAACATACATTTTGACTTACAAACTTTGAAATGGGATTTCCCTTGATCTTCACTGCTACGCGACCGCGTATACGGTAACCGCCTTGATCTACCGCCGTCGATGCCTGCTGGGCGAAAAAAGACGCGTCCCGCCGAAATCGAGGGACCGGCAAAAAGAGAGGGACTATGGACGTTGCGGAGAAAGCAGACTGCCAAACGAGGGGTCGGCGACAACCATCGACCGGAGATCAAAATGAGCTATCAGAACTATCGCACTATTGAAGGCCAAGATCAAACAGAAATTCAGATTGAAGTTTCCCGTACAAAGTGTACATCATTGGATAAGGTTTTAGACGCTGATTTCAAATATGGGTGCTATACAAGTGGGGTGGGCACGCCCAGCTTTTCACGCATGTCAAGTGACTGCCCTCACCCCCACCCCCTAGATTGGCTACACTCCCCCTGGCTCACGAACTCCCCGATTCTCGTGACAGTATAGTAGCGAGCAGCAGTCCCACTGACATACATTTCTGTTCAAAAAATGCGGCGTGCCCACCCTACTTGTATAGCACCCAAAATATGGAAGGCCCTTTCAAACTTTTTAGTACTGCTTAGCCTATAAGTGCAGGGGACGCGGCACTTTTGGCCTATTAAGTGTAGATTCATATGAGCTACAGTACTGTGCCGACTCGCGAGCAGCATTGGACTCTTGCATGTTACGTTACATCGTGTAACTAATGGTAGTTACTAGGCGCACGCGCACGCGCGCGTCTGCACCAGTCAACCACCTACTTGCTCGGAGCCAAAGTGATCTGCATAGCAATTATATTTCCATATCAGATTCCTCGCACTATTGCTCCATTATAACGCAAACACCACATGGCGTCAGTATTAGAACGGCTGGAAATTAATCGAAATTCGACAATGTGCTCTATAGGTCTCTGAAATCAGCGTCGAAAACTCTATCCAATGATGTACGTTTTGTGCGCGGAACTTTGATCTGAATTTTCCCTTGATCTTAACTTTTAATAGTTAGATCATTTCGGCAGCTCATTGTGATCTACGGTCGATGGTTGTCGCCGATCCCTCGTTCAGCCGCCTGCGTTTCTTCGCAATGTCCATAGCCACTCGATTTTCGCCGGCCCCTCGATTTCGGCGGGACGCGTCTTTTTCGACGGCAGGCATCGATAGCGGTAGGTCAAGGCGGCTTACCGTATACGCAGTCGCGTGGTAGTGAAGATCAAGGGAAATTCTATTTCAAGGATTGTAATTCAAGATGGATACCGTTCTGTAGTATTTTCGACGCTGATTCCAATACGTAGCCTTTGTTTCGAAATAACGAATTAGTGAAGAGCTGGGTCAAGGCAAAGCACACATCCCAAAGGTATGAGCCCTTCTGAGCTACTCTCCTGAGATGTTATTCAATGTAAGTATTTTTAATTAAGGCGCAATGTGGCGGGGGGGGGGGGGGCAGCGCCGCGCGCGGCTCAGCGATGTAGTGTAACTCGAACATTCCAGCTTCTCACGGAACAATTCCAGCTTCTCACGCATGTCAAGTGACTGCCCTCACCCCCACCCCTGAATTGGCTACATTCCCCCTGGCTCACGAAGTTTCCTGTTGCCGCAACGCCGACACGCGCCGACAAAAAGGACCAGAACCACAATAACCCCAACAAGAAACAAGAACGGGCGCGGCTGCCCCCCCCTGAGCCAACAGTTTCGCCCTTAATTTTTTTATATTCATTCTTGAAGTTAACTTTTACGTTCTGATTTCCGATGTTATTGCTTGTCCTTAGTGAAAATTGACAAGCGCATTTCAATTATCAAAAAACCTTTAGAATAGCCTATCACATCGATGACATCAGCGACACGAGGAACACTGGCGCGGCGCCCCGGCCGCGGCCCTCTCTTAAGTTTGATTTGATGTGAATGAGCGAGTTCCATCAATGTGCACAGCGAAGCATTCAGTTGCAGCGCGGTTTATCCGTGGGTCAGATTTGCCGAAACCCCGCTCGAAACAGTCGAAATCTACACTCTCAATGAAAAGGTTTCATTCCCCCATTTCACAACTTTTGGAGCAAGTGTGATAGTAGAGTTAGATAGAGCTGGGCGGCCCCCCGCCGTTTTCACCGCAACTACGTTGACCTCCTTGTCCAGAATCTTAATAGTCCGACAATTAAAGCCACGCGCCGAGATTAGGCACACTCACCAGCTTCACCCCCGAGCCTAGTAGGGTTTACGCGAGCTGGGCGATTTTTCCCTCAATCGCGTCCCGCCGCGATAGCTGAGGGCCAACAGGACAATTGGAGAACGGTGATGCTAAGCTAAGCTGGGGAGAAGAGAGGGAACCCGCCAGAGAGCGCAAGGTCAGAAAGATTGAAGCCAACGCGTCTGTAGTTACTCTCGAGTAATAGTTTCCGTCGACCAGCCTAGTAAACAGGCAGACCGTTGATGTCACCCCTTTTGCGACATGAAAGTGCGTGACAAAGGCGCCACAAGCTCGTTCAACCCGCAATCCACACCTTCATCAGCAAGCCCCACCCTCCGCTGTTGGTGCCACGTGACTGACTGCCGCTCGAACAAGCGCCGGATGCAGTTGCAGCCCACCGAATGCATTGCGCGCTTTCACCATCACTGGCCAACTGGAGCAACTTGCGGCTACATCCGCTAAAACTCGTCCAACACTCCCCCCCCCCCAATATCCCATCGCATAGGAGGAAATGTGGCTGAAACTGAGTTCTTACTTGTAGCTTGACTGCGGGTTCCTCTTGCTTTCTTTTTCTTTTCCAAACCACTGCCCACTTCTAGCTTAATTAGTGAACGCTCTTCAACACCTATTTTTCCCGAGGCTTGCCTTCAATCACGGGCGAATTTCGTATACTCTGAACACTAAAGCCGAAAACACGCCATCAGTAGAGCTACATTCGAACATAAAGCATCTTTCAGGAACAACTTTATTGTCCAGCCTGAGACGAAGATCATTCAAATATAAACCAATAATAATTAATAAATTATGAACTTAACAACAACGGAAACCTATGAAATCATCATATAGGTAAGTAGAAACAAAGAAACAAGTAGATTCCCTTGCAGGAAAAGACTAGTAACAACACTGAATGAGAAAAAAATCAACAAAACTGTGCTGTGAACAACAAGATTTTTCTAAATAGATTTCTTTGTAGCAATCTCAGAGTCCTTTCCCATCGTGCTTGATGCTTGCTGTTCTGCTATAAAGCAATGAAAAATCGCCTCAAATGATATTTGGATGGTGGCGGAAAAATGCAGCAAAATTGTTATTTCTATGATGCAGTCGCCGCAAAACATGGCTAGCCGGTAACGAGAAACGTCTTCTCGAGTAAACGCCCCCTAGTAATCGAAAAAATCTTCAACTACTGTGCATTCCCACTGACGGCTAAGCCGGTTGGCACAGGCCGCCTGCATCTAGCACCACGATTTATGACATGGTAGTTGTGTCACATATTCCGCACTATAGCGCACACTGAGGGCGCTTAAACTTATTAATTTACTTTCAAATAATCAGCCTTACAGGACTCCTTCGCGAGCAATCTTCTTCGATAGCACTTCTTCACGATCCCATTAAAGTATCCCAAGTATACCAGTATGATTCCTCGAAATATTCCACCCAGCATGATCTGAATACGTCATTAACATAAAACTCATAAACAGAAGCAAATGATCGATTAACTCTATCTAATTTACCTGTGTTAGAGCATCCATCATGCTTCTTTCTGGAGAAGCGCCAGCCGTAAGGATATCTGCAAAATAACTAAATGGAACAAATTCAATTCATATCGTTGTTAAGAGGATGCCCAACATTTCATTTGCAAAATCTCTTTTGCATATCGGACAGGAGGTCCCGTATGACGATGCAGCGAAAGCGGTTTTTTGCTGACCGTCGCGCAGTGGTTAATGACCAAGATTATAAGCTTCAGGAACATAAGGATGGTTCAGTAATCCACCACACTGTTGTTGGTGGCACCTATCATCGCCTGCGCATCGCAGGCGATGATCCCCTCTCGGCCTTACGTCTGGCGGGGGCGGACCACCTGTATTAAGAGGCAAAAAGCCATTATAACTTTGCTGTTTACCTACGTGCTGCTCGATAAACACGTGCACTATCTTTCCTGTTCTCTCACTCTTCACAAATTCCACTGAACCACCGCAAGGTGCATTTTAAAAGGGCCCAACATAGCCCAAGTCTCAAGACACCCGCAACAGCTTGGTGCATCGGGCCGGGAAGTAGTATCTGTTCAAGGCTTATACAGCATGGGCACGCCCCCGCCAGGCGTGAGGTCGTGAGGGAGTCATCGCCAGAGATACGCAGGCGATGACACTCCGGGCTGCATCGTCAACGAGCAGCACTATCCAGTCTACATTTCAACGAGCAGCACTATCCAGTCTACATTTCAACGAGCAGCCCTATCCAGTCTACATTTCAACGAGCAGCCCTATCCAGTCTTTTCAACGAGCAGTCCGATCGAGCAGTCCCAAATCAACGAGCTGTACTTCGAGCGCTCGTTCTCATCAACGCTCGACGACGACAATTGAGATATTATTTCATAATGCATTGTTGGGACCATTGGTCCAATTTGTTCGTTCGCCCCCCGCCGCCGGAGTATCATCGCCTGCGCATCGCAGGCGATGATCCCCTCTCGGCCTTACGTCTGGCGGGGGCGGACCACCTGTATTAAGAGGCAAAAAGCCAATATAACTTTGCTGTTTCACCTACGTGCTGCTCGATAAACACGTGCACTATCTTTCCTGTTCTCTCACTCTTCACAAATTCCACTGAACCACCGCAAGGTGCATTTTAAAAGGGCCCAACATAGCCCAAGTCTCAAGACACCCGCAACACACACATTGCGCCTTATACCACGTCGAGTACTCACTCAAACGCGTTGGGAAACCGCCATGAGCATGATTATGATGGTATTGAAGAAATTTCCGAAAAGCAGAGTGCATTGGTGTCACGAGCGTATTATGGTGCGAAACGCATCGTTTGATTTTTCATTGAATATTTAACGGTTTTTAGTTACTTGAAAAAAGCAAACTTAGCACACTGATAACACCCTGTTGTGCGTGTATATCGGCATATTTTCCCAATTCCGTCATGATTCCTTCAACGGCTCGGTTACCGTTAATTGATATACTGTTTATCGAATTCGATAATACATATGGAAAGATTTAGATCAGGAAATATGGCCAAGAAACTGAGCAGAATCCGTGTGAAGCGAATGCGTTCGTATGAATACAAATGAAAAACCTGTTAAGGATCTTGGAGCAACTCAAAAATTCTTTACGGTCGCTTTTCTTCGTATTGGGAGATTTCTAGTAGTGTTTTCACAGAACATGACTACTAGAGGACTCACGAAGCGCGTCGACGATGAGTTTCCTTGAATTGTCGTCGAATAATAACATCATTCAAATCTCACTACATTTACCAATTCATGAATAGAAAAGCACGGCCATGTTCCTAATTCCCTTTCTTTGTTATCAATTCTACCACTCTATTTTTGGAGATTGTGATCCAAATAGCCTTCATGAAGCTTCAGTAGCAGGGCGTAGACCTTGGAAGAAGAGGGGATTTTAGGTGGGTTCGTCACTTTCCTAGGCTTAGTCTTCGTCAGAAAACTTCTTTACTCCCTTCGTCATGCACGTGGCGTTTCTCGACGCGTTTGAGTGAAGTAGCGCATAAAAAGACTTCGACGTGGACGTAGAGGCGCAATGTAGTGCACACCCAACAACAAAGTGAAATGGATATAACTGGTAAACCATGCCTATGCTTCCTGAACTATATAATCTGGTAGGTGTGTGGTTAATGACGCATCACGTGCGCGCGATGCGCGCCGAGAAACCGCTGTTCCCGCTGGGCCTATCGCAACATGGGCTTCCTGACCGTTACCGCACTTTTCTTCATCTTCGAAAGGGCAAAAGCCCAACCTGTGCGATTCACGAACCGCGTGCCGTGTCATCATCACACAAAAACGTCTCTGGGGAGCTATCGCTGGGATAAGAAAGACGATAAAAAATCTTAGCACTGTGAGGAAAGTGCGACTGCTTTGGACCAAAAGTGTATCGACTCACTTAACCATCCATCCATCGAAGAACGCCGTAACAGGTGTGCGTAGTAACCCAGCTTTCAATGCTAGGACAACATGAGGCGTCAGACTACCTGCTTTTGGAGAGAAGAAGTCCAGGCGTCTCGAACCAATACAAAGACTCGGATCTTCAGGAGCCTTCGCTATATTCTACCTGTAATATCAATGTTTTCATGATAGTGTAATTTACGGAAACCTCATGAACAGCACCTTATATCCCTCAGTATCCGTATTTGGCGGGTAAAGAACTGACACGTTGACATTGTAAGGAGATAGTTCCATTTGAAGAGCATCAGCAAGACCTCTGTAACAACTGACTTCATCTTGTTGACTTGCTTTCAAAGAGAAGCCGCCTTGAGGTGTTGAGGTAAAGAGTGGGCCTTGGCAAATGCCCCTACGTGACAAAAGGAATCCATCGCTTCAACCAATTAAGTCCATCTCTATTGATTATAGAAAATATCTTCCTCTCTTTACCTGAGAGCGAACTTCGTTGGTGCATAAGCCGTATAGCCATAGATAGCGCACTGACCAGCAGCTGAAGACACAAAGCTAATGTGACCGCTTCGACGTGACTTCATGCCAGATACAACGCAACGAGTAGCATAGAGACCTGAACTTGAGGTAAGCTAAAAAGTCACTTGTAAATGGCCGATAAAAGCGTAATAAATAGCATAATCGGGATTCACATACGGCGCTGAGGTAGTTGACCTTCACTTGGTTCTCGAAGTCTTCGATCGGCAGCTCATCGAAAGCTCCCTCAAAATCACAACATTACAGGGTACAACATCCAGTTGACTACGTAGCACATTGCCTTTATTTAAGAATTTCGGACAATCCAGTTGATGGACAAACTCGTGAAGAACAAGTACAGCAAATTTTCTTTCCATGTTTGCGAAGAAAAAAATCTTTCAATGCTTAGGACAGAAGGAAGAGGGACCGAAAAAGGAACCACAGTCAAATGCCGACAATGGCGAGCCTCTAGATCGAAACTAGCAATAGGGATTACTTACTGAACCGCTAGTCCTCAAGCGTTTGTGATGGCGCAGTCCTCACCGGACCCAGTTCGTACCTCAGCTTGAACGAATCACGGATTCCACCTGAAGAATCACAGAGCAGACCTTATTTGCATCGAAAGAATCGAATCCTTCGATCGCTCTATAACCCAAAGTTAGCAAGTCTCGCTCCGCCGTATCCTTTCGTCGAGATTCGTAAGGTAAGATACCAACGCACCTTTCTGCTTTGGCACGTTGCATCGGCTATTGCTCTGAAGTTCTCTTTTCAAAGCCGCCCTAAAAAAAGGTTCCCAAATTCTAGTTCTAGATAGAAACTTTCCGTTTCTGAACTGTCAGGGCAACGTTCATTCTTTCCAATTACAGATTACCATAACTTTAGATCAGCTTCATTTCGTGCGATGATAGACACATTACATCCTCTGGATAACAGTGAAACAGCCAACTGCTTGCCAATACCCTTTGATCCTCCTGAATTTGCAATCTCTTTTCGGGCAATCATGGTTCTTTAATTCAAAAAGCTTACATTTTTTCAATCTCTGAAACATTCAGAAAACTCTAGGTTTTTTCGAACTTGATTTTAGGAAAAGAAAGGGAGCGAACACCAGCTCGGGGAAAGGTAGGCTGTGCGGTGATGAATTTTCCACTAAGCAATTGTTTTCTTAGCTTGAAAAAACTGTGTTGGTCTGGTCCGCTTAAAGAGAGCCTAGCCGCCTATTATTGAATATAATGGAGGATTTAACTTGCGCCATACGGTTATGTAATCACACACACAGCACTTCATAGGATTTAATATCATGACAAACTCATTGATTTTTTTTGCTAGGATTGTTTGATAATGTAACAATATCCTAGTGAAATGAGTAGGGCCTTACCAGTGACAACGACGTGCTTCTTGTTTAGATCGAAGCTCTTCCGTGACGGTAGTGAGAAATAAAGAACAAGAAAAGCAACCAGTCCGATAATAACTACACCAACAATTACTAAAGCTAACCATGGCGCCATCATTTTGCTCTAGACCAGTTGAAGACCTTAACATTAAGTGGACTATGAGAAGAGAATGCACGACGTGAAATCATCTTGGAGAAAATGAAGCAAAAGCAGCATGAGCATGACATTGAGCAGGACCACGTCTAGTTATTCAGAAATGGTTACAGCGTTTCATAAGGAACAGAACTTTCTTTTCGACAGCTTGAAGTCAAAAAAGGATCTTCAAAGATCTGCAAATTGTTCCAGTGCATAATCGGCAACAAATCAATAACCCAAGGTGGCACACGTTTATGGTGATGCGCACGGCTTTGATAAGGGAAGAACACTTGTAACATCGACTGCAAAACATAAAAGCAGTGTCAAACTCCTCACTTTCTTTCTTGAGAATCTCACTTTCTTATCAGAAGGGAAATGTTCCGATTCCTCCTGCCAAACCATAAAAGAAATCGGGAACAGCGTCACCCAAATTTACGCAGATAAACCTAGCCACAATCTTGATTTCGTTGGTACCCATGGCCAGCCAAAACGTTGGTTAAACAGGAATACACCAGAAAATTCAATGTGTCTTAGCAGTCCACATCCTTTAGGTTATTGGGCACAAAAGTTGATTCCTCTCTCAATGTTTCCGACCATGTCTCGAGGAATCCCGCCTCCGTAGCCCATTTATCTGACATTTTCTTCGAGCGGCTATGGCAAGCAATTTAACCCAGCTCCAACCTTCCTTCCCTAACAGGGACAACTTATCAGGCTGATCAGTGTTGGGCCTCGAATTTCGCAACGAAAAAAGTTCAGCACTGCGAGGAGCGGGAAAACTGCTTTCTTTCCAAGCAAATCACACCCAATTTATCATACCAACTCCCTAAAACGTTGACAGATATAGACTTTGCGCCCCGTCGACATGTTGGTTCGAACAACGTTCGAATACACGCAGTTGATGGTGTGGAAAAAAGAATTATCTACTGAAACCTCAGAGAAAGCACACTGGGATTATAAACATCAAAGCGCTTTTAGATCCAGCCCTTGCCGACGACGACCGCGAAGCGTTTAATCGTAAAAGATCTGTGAGGAGAGTATTTATAGGGCTCTACAACATGCTCCCAGAAGACACATGATCAATAATGTAACAAACCAATGCAAGAACCTACCAACACTCACACTAACAATAATAAAATTCTGGCGACAGACGAAAGAAGTAGTGTCCAATGCGCGCGCTTATCAGACAGAGAGGTCTTACCCCAAGAAAATGTCAAACTAATCTCCTCCTCTTTTCACCTACTGAAGTGAGCAACCAGACCGACGCAGCCACCCCCCTCCCGGTCTCCAGCGCTAGTGGAAGGTAATCAAGACACACCCCCACTAAAAAAACTGGTCCGACTCTGATATCCTACCCGATCACCCAGATTATTGCTGAGTAGTCCCTTCTGAGCTCGACCCAGCCCCCCACGCCCACCCCCCCTCGTGCTTCTCAGCGAGCTGCCCACACCCAGTCCTCATAGACGAACAAACAAGAAACGTGAGCGCCAATAATATCCCACGACTATGTAACCTTAAGCATACATTATACGAAGTTATACGAACAAGACTTCTCCACGCTACGAGTGTTAGAACACAGGCGTCAGAATGAAATCTTCTCCGGATTCGTATTCGGTCAACTGAAAAATTAGTGAATGAATTAATGCTCATAAAATGATACTCTCAATAAACGTACCGAAGAGAAATGAGCAGCGATTTTTCTGTTGCGATACTGACCATTATATTGACCACTTATCGTTAACGAGGCCCACACAAGCTGTGCATCCTCACCGGCGACTATTACACTCCCTTTGCGGGTGTTCTCATCGTAATCACCAATCTGTAATTAGATATTTTCTTTTATAAGCTCACGCTAAGGTGAAAAAAGTTAGAAACATAGTGACGAAACTACAAGCATAACTAGAAAACAACCTGCACTTGGGGACCACATGTACCAAGCACTCGCTTGACGGATTGGCTGACGAACAGCTCAAAGTCAGACTGAGTAAATGGGAAAGAATCGGTGAGTTCACTGAAACTTTTCTCTCTGAATGTAACAAATAATATAAAAGTGCAACAAGTGCGTCATAAATGATAAAACCTACACCAGTGGAACAATAGGTTTCCTAACAGGTGATGAAATAAAAATCTAAATTTTTGATAATTGCTTACATCCTGACTGTCAGACGAACATATTCTGCACCGATACCGCTGCGTTTCTTCCCCATTAATAAATCCACAGTTTACACACGACGCTGGAATATAAAACACAGGAACCGGTCGACCTGAGGCAAAATACGCTGCCCTCTCATTTGCTCATCATTTGCATTTGCTTAATAAAGGTAGAATTATAGTCATGAAGGCTACATCAAAAACGAGAAGATGAAAACAATCATTTTTTGAGGTACATCGATAAGGTATAAACACTTTTATTCAAGGTCAATAATGTAAGAGGGCAAATCAACTTAATCACATTAAGCAAAAACAGTGAAGAAAGAAATCTGCGCATGTATCACAGAAATGCGAATAGCTACAAGCTAAAATAACATTATGTACAACGGGAGCGGAAAAATGGTACCCAAACTGCGATAGATGGGCTAACAACAACTGTTGCCTATTCACAAAAGTCTAAGAATCTAATATTGCCCAGATAATGACCCGAAAGGGAAATGACAACGACTACTGCTAGAATCCTGATGAAGTACTGTATTCTTTGCCTTTACGGTAAGTTTCGGGACTAAGTTGTAGCTCAATACAGACATCGTTCACTTCGTAAGGATTCAGAATTCGAAAATGAAGCTCAGGGAACTATCTATGCCGCATCATTATTACCACTATTACAGTACTTATTCATGACCCTAAGAGCTTAGTCTATAGAAAGTATGCAATAAAGACAGAAACTTCAATTACAGCAAATAATTAGGCCACAAGGTTGTGATATTGTCAGAGAAAACTACATATCATTGTGGAGCGTCTTTTATCCGTAGCAGAAAGATGCGCAAGCAACATGGGTCATTATCCACACCGAAGCGAGGAGCGCTGTGAAAGGACGAGGACGGAATACAATTTTGTGAAAACGGGAACGGTCATTTAGAACGGAACGGATAGGAGCTATTGAGGATGGTTCGGAGTACAGCAATCATATTCAACAGAGAAATCAAG
Source organism: Ostertagia ostertagi (assembly GCA_036418205.1). Lineage (NCBI taxonomy): Eukaryota > Metazoa > Nematoda > Chromadorea > Rhabditida > Trichostrongylidae > Ostertagia > Ostertagia ostertagi. The sequence continues at coordinate 10,558 of MU870569.1, read as the reverse complement.
AACATACGTCGCACGAAGTGGCAGGGAAAAACCAGTGACTTTCTGGACACGATGATCTATACAGACAGCTCAAATTTTGGACAGTGAACAGTTCCCTCTTAAATACATTTGCATGACGAGATTTTATGAATATGGAAAAAGATGAGATTAGCCTCAAAATTCAAAAAACACTTCGAGCAAAGCGCAAAAAACAATCCAAAAAAAGAAGTACCGGTCGAACAACGCGTTAAAGTTCCGCGGATTACTCGTATTCTGGGACCTTATTGCACGAGTTGTTTTTCTTTCGGATTACTACCGTACCACGCTGACGTTTGAACAACTTCTAGGCGATAGTGTAACAACATGCGATTGAACTGAAACCATAAAGCTTTAATTAAATAGATTAGAAAAGCTTCCTAAAGAAAAAAAAAACAATGTCCAGAGGGGGAAAACGTTTTCAAATGGAGGAGTTCTGGTCAGAACCATGAAAAGGACTTGAACAAAATAAAGAAGCATGCGGAGCACAACACTATTCACGCAGCGCCTTCGTAACAAAAGCAAACGCAAATTCTGCTGTCACTTGCAAGCGTACGAGTTCTTGTTGCCTTTCGAACATGTTAAGTGGGATTTTTCTCAAACGGGCCTAACGTTTTGATTGAACGGTTATTCTCAGTGTTCTCAGAATTCGACAATTTCACACAAGCTTTCACTTTTGAAGCCTCACAAAACGCTCTTGTGGTAGCAGCCTATTAAGCTCGAAAGATGAGACTATCGGCCTCACAGAACGACGATTCAGTCGAAACATTGGGTCAGCTGAAGAGAGGTTCCATCTAACAAGCTTGTTATAATACACAGAAAATATAGTACCCATGCAATTAACATTCAAGGTCGCAGAAACAGGGAAGCCAGAAAATTCTGTTGCCAATACCTGAATTGAATTTGGTCGATCCTTAATGCGAAACTCGATGCCCATTTCTCCTCGACCACCCTCAAGCGCAAATCTTTCCAGACGTCGTTGCAACTGAGACATTTGTAACTTTTGCTGCAGTCGACGACCTCGGCGCTCGTCTAGTGGATCCTTCAAAAAATAACGAGTAGAAAACGACAAAAGAAAACGGAAGATGTCATAAAAAGAATGGATACGGTTCACAAAGAACGGCTGTGCCCAAGGTCATTTCCGAAAACAAACTTTTTTGAATGACCAAGACCACTTTCAGTGCTTATCGAATAAATCATGAGCAGCAGCACTTCAACAAAAAGTTTTTGCAGTATTTGTAGTACTTTGAAGCTTCTTCTACTTGAAAGTCACAACGTTAAAAAACACCATCACGGCATGGAGCACGGTTTTCGTTGCAACGCTCTACTTAAAATTATTGTGCCTACAGTGGTACAGAAAAGGAAAGAAGTGATCTCACAAAGTCACCCTCGGTCACGGAGGGGGCGTACCCGACCCAGTCGCTTTGTTCATCGTCAGCATCAGCAGCAGTGTTTCCTTCGCTTTCGCTTGTTGACGAAAGACAAGATTCTGCTCCGTCCCATTCCATTCTGCTATCTAAAAATGACTGGATGAAGTGCAGGTACCCGTTAGAACCGACAAAATATTGAGCAAACACAGTTTTAGGTTTGAATTGTTTTTTAGTATTTTTGTCTTACGGAATTTCTAGAGATGCAGCTTACTTAACTGTCTGATGTTCGGTGTATCGCCTCCTCGAAATGAAAGTTTTTCGAGTTCAAAGGATTAACTGTAAAACTTGTTCCACACCAGTAGTTAGTTAACGCTTCCGATAGAAACATTTGCTTTGATGTTGCAGCGCTAACGTTGTCACCCGTGAAAGGGAAATAGTGACAAAATATTTTGGAGCATTTATGGGTTGCCTTCGATGGAATTGCAGCAATGCAGTACATCGCTCACTACACATATCTCACCGACGTGAAGATAGCAAGTTAGGAGATGGCCAGAAAGTGTTAAAAGGGGCATAACGGACAAAACGAGCTAAATACGGACCATCTAGTGAATGAGCACATGAAATAACAAAAAAAGAATACTCCGTTACTGCTCGAGGAGAAAAGACGTAAGCACTACGCCCAGATCCTTCATCTGTTGGTCAACAGTCTCATTTATATAGAGAATTACTGAAATGGCGAGTAACGCTACTTCTCAACTGGACAAACGGCTTACCTGGCTTATTTTGAGAGGTAGTTGGTTGAGG
>MU870568.1:13141-23720 GCA_036418205.1 Ostertagia ostertagi | reverse complement strand
GACCACCTCTACCCTTATTTCCAATAGACTAGCTTTCCATCGTGCATTCTTCCTATAAATAGCTTCGAGCAGTTTTGTGAACCTGACCAAACAGACTGCGTTGACGCTTATAAGGCTTGTTATCCGAGCGTTAATCATAGGAAATTTTTTGACTTCCCTAGTATTTGAGAAAGTATTCGAAATGACACATGTGACACTTTAACCGATGATTGATCAAAAGAAAAAGCTTCTCGCAGGGCTGAAAACAGGACCACAATGATAATCGTGCAGCAGGCGCAAAAGGGGCGGAGCTTGTATATAAGGGCCGAAGATTGAGGTAAAAAGTTAGTAGCGTCCGCAATAGCGGTCCTGATGAATCAGGAAATTTGCAAAAGTGATTGAGAAGTTAGTCAGAACAAATATTTTTTTCGCAAGACCGATTCAACTTGCACGGTGACGTTAATGGAGTTAAGTGCGATCGTGTTGACTTTACCCGTTACTTATTTATTCAACAGTATCACCATTTTCAAGGATCACTTAACAGTTCATAAAAAACAATTGAGTATGGGTTACAGATCACCTCGCTCGTATCGGAAGTAGCATTCGAGGAGTCTGTGTTGATTTTAGTTTGTATTACAGCAAATCCCACCCGTGGCAGCTTGTGCTTTGATCTTGATCTTCTCGGGACGCAATCTCTAGCTGGAACATTGTCAATTTTTACCGTATCGAAGATAGATGTGATTCGTCTACACTAGCAAAATGATCTACTTGCCCAGCTATCCTTGCCAGCGCCAAGCTTGTGGGCAGCACAGGGTGTTAATTTACATCAAGTTTTGGCTGGTACGGTTTATGTTTGTTCCTTGAAAGCGTATTTCTTGATTAGACCATTGGGACCAGTCCCTCCCCAGAGCAAGGTTGCTGTTGAGTACGTGTACTGCACGGACATAGCGATTTTCGCATTTCAGAACCCGTATAAAGGCCGCTGCAGTTGTAGGATTGGTGCAACGACACCTTGAGCAACCACCCATACCTAAAGGTTGGATACCTGCTATATGCGCTGCTCATCCTATGCTGTCTTCATCTCCACCCTGTGGCTCTCTCGCCTCGGCGCCCAGTGTTAAAGGAATCCTGCCCGGAAAATTTCGCTTTGTTTGTCAAAATATATGTCAGTTGAGCCAATATACAAAGTTCCACGTCCACGCTTTGGAACGGCGGTGTATTAGGCGATGCATCGGAGAAGGCTAACTGCGCTCGATTCAGAAAATATGAACAAATCGATTGACAGGGATGCAGTAGAAGTGTGAAATTTATCGGAATAAGCCGAGGGGTTGAGAAGAATTTCTGGTGACAGCATTCTGTGAATCAAGTGGAAGCGTTCCCACCGTCAGCAATTGTGACCTCGATGTCCGACAGGAATTGACACCTTAGCAGTCCTGCCACGTTTTTCGAACTGTCTTACTCAGAACACAATATTCCCCCGTTCTTTTCGTTCTTATTCTGAACGATGAGCCTCAAGCCAGTGATTTATGAGTCAGATAGAATCATAATTTTTCTGGGAAGGATTCGTTTGATTATCTTAGACTGCCTCCCTCCTAGACCATCCTATCGCTTTGAAAAGAAGAGCCTCATTGAGGACACACAGTGGTTTCTTTACCTTTTTTTCATCGTTGACACCTCAGCCAGAACCCACCTTTTCAATGCGTGGTCCCCTCTAGCAGGGTGAAAATCGTGTCGAGGAAATAACCGCCTCTTTACGACCCCCCTCCAAAACATGAACTCTGATACGACCCCTTTTTGTCCTCTGCACATCCGGTTTCATATCAAAAAATGCTAGTTTCAGATGTGCGAGAGGGACGCAGCGCCGCTGCCACGCAAATGCGGCTTGATCCAAATGCTAGATTCAATTCTGCTCAGATTAGGTTCTCCTTCTTTCCTTTAAAGACATTTAACCTTTGCCACATTGGCCGGAAAGTAGAACATTGAAGGAGGTACTGCCCCTACACAGTTGAACAGTCTCGCGCTCCCAGCGCTAACTACCCGCGATCGCGTCGCGCGCTAGTTTGGAAAAATCGTCAAATGTACCCCCTATTCAAAGGACTATAACTTTCTTCATTGATAACCGTTTCAGAAAGTGAAGGCAGCTTTTGAATGCACGAGACTTCTAGTTTCTAAAGTTGTGCTGAGCGTTTTTCTAAGCACGCCTATTCTCGAGAGTGGGAGACGTCGAGGAAATTGTCGAGGAAATTGAAATTTACATGCGAGTTCCCACTCTTTGGAAGACAGTAGCTGTCTTCATTGGCAATGCTTTGAAAATCGGAGGAAAGCGTTGTAAAGTAGAAGATTTACGCTTTCTGATAGGTGCTCCAGTTGTTTCGACGCTTTCTAGTTCGCGAGAAATCTGCGTCGAGGAAATGTCAAGGAAATTTTCGAAGCCACTCGAAAACTCTATTACTCCCTTGCCGTAGTAGGGAACTTCTTTGAACACCTTCAAAATACTTCTGTACACGTCAGTTCGATGGAGTAAATTGAAAATGATGCACTTGGCGCGGATCCATTCCGTTCTTGTATGCGCCATGCAGTGACCCCACTCGGAGTCATTGGGAAGGTGTTTTGTCCTAGTGACGACTTGCTTAATCACACCAAAAGATATTTCCAGTATTAACTAATTAGAATAACTTTTGTGGTCATAGTGATGTCTGATCACTCCTTTATTCAAATCGCTTCCTTTCCAACCCGTTCTGATGAATGACAGCTTGCGGTGGCAGGATCTGATAATGCCAAGAAGGCTGCGAATCTGCCTGTTTTGAACTTTCTACCAAGATGCTGTTCCTCCACTAAGTTCTCGAAGCATGTGCATCATTCTAGAGTAGATACTCGCTGCCCTTTCCCTACGATTCTTTTGCAGGACGCGTTGCCTTCCTATGCCATACTGATCACTACGAACCAAACCAACAACCACTTGTAAGATGTTATTTGCATTAGGCTAAGTACAACACTTGTGAAACTAATGATGACAGCAAATAAGTGGCAGCAGCACCGTTGTGTCCGTTGATGAACGACGTCGGCCCTCGAAGATCCGGGTCGGCAGTGGACCCCGCGGTGGATTGTGAGACGTTTGATTAACGACCCCCTTCCGCAACTCTTATCGAGCAAATAGGACCCCATGTCAAGATTGTCTTCGAGCCGCGTATATCACCGCTGGCCTCACAGGCTCTGGTACTGCAACATGTGGTGTGACTGCGCCAAAATGGTTCCCTTACTAGATTCCCTTAGAAATCGTAAAAGTCGTACATTTTAAAACTCTTTTTCACACTTAGAAATGTTGTTCTTAAGTAAACCCGGGACTTCTGATCGAAGTGGAAGAACCTTCATAGAGTTGACCTCTCCAGGCTATGAAGAAAATCCTACGAAAGAGAATAATAGTTATAAGAGAGTTTTCAGTTCACATTCAGTTGAAGTGAACTCCAATCAGGTTACAAACTCACATCTGCATAAAAAACCAAACAAAGGGCGATTTTTTGGAGAAATAATCTTTGGTTATATTGGGTTGATCCATAATTTCTGGCCGAATTTCAACACTTTGATTTCTTCAAGTTTTATCTTTCCTTAAAAACGATTGATCAAAAAAGTAACCACCATCATAATCACTGATAAGCATCCACTTGCTAGGGAACGAATGGATGCATTCCTCCCAGAATGAATGGAGCTGTGGAATGAAAAGTTCGGAGAGGTCGTTTTTGGGTGGTGGTTGCATTTACTGACTCTTTTCTCTCCAAGCTGCTGCTTCAGGGAGCTGAGGAGGTGATAGTACGATGGAGTAATGTCAGGGCTATACGACAGATGTGGTGTCGTGTCCAGCCAGTTTCCTTCGAAACGTGGCGAGTTATCTTTGCAATGTGATTTCGGGCGGTCCTTCGGAGAAATTGAGACGTTTCGAACCGTTCTTCTGCACGCTGCTGTAGCCAACTTCGGGAGCTATTCCATGGTCACCTTCGCAATGCTTGTCTGCATAAAGTGAAATGGTTCCCAAAACAGGATACCCAGCGAATCCAACGAACCGGGGGTAATATCCTCTGATGAGAGAGCTCATGCTTTGGTCGAGATGGTGAGTCCAGGCTGCGAGGTAGCCGCAGGGTGTGTGTTGTGGTGGACTCGTGACTCATCTGCACTAGTGACCAACTAGGAAATGTCGTGTCTTTATGGTCGAAGAATGAAACTTCTGCAGATGGTCAGGCGTGCCTCTCGAACATGATCAGTCGATGCCTGCTGTTTCCATCGAGTCTCCATTCTACTACAGCCCCTTTCGCTCAGGTATCGACTCATGGAGCATAGGCTGCGTACAGGTGTTTGCTATAGTTTCCTGCTAATAGCGTCAGGATGCACTTCCTATTCGTTGCGCAAGGGGTTCTCATCCAAAGTGACTGGAGGTCCATGATGAGGTCGAACTTTGCAGCTCCTATCTTATTTGCCGATGCTATTGAGCCAATAGCTCAGTGCGAATCAGTAGCAAAGACTAGGGCAAACGTAGCGCTGATCTTGCCTACCGCGCTCCTTGCAAGGTTCTTCTTGAAATTGTCGTAAGGCATAATGGTTGGTTTGGTCGTTGATCTCTTTTGATTCCTACTTAATTATCCCGTTGCGCATTTGAGCTTCTGAAACATCCTGGCTGAAGGTCCTGATGTGTTCTTCAACATATCAACTTATTTCGATATGAAGTTAATTTGACATTTTGAAAATTGAATTTGAACCAAAATCGGCCAGAAATTATGGGTCAACCCAAAAAGTTTAATCGCTTCTCAGAGCGAAAGACGAATTGTAGATTGAAACTTTCTCACCGTTTTTCATGAGACTTCATTCACAGAAGATTACTAACAAGGAAAGGATGGTAGGTCGAAGTGGCCGTATAAAATGAGATGTATACCACCTGATGCGTCTCTAGACGCTGATTCCAAATCTGCCTTCCAAATCTGCTAAACGGCTCTCCGAACGGAGTTATGAAGCGTAATAGCTCAGTGGTGATGGTCCGGGGTGGCAGGTAAAAGCTCGTAGGATCGGTTCCTTTGCAAGTTTGTTGCTTTGCTTTTGTCCGCAACACTTCTAGAGACAAAAGCAAAGCAACCAATTTGCAAAGGAACCGATCCTACGAGCTTTTACCTGCCACCCCGGACCATCACCACTGAGCTATTACGCTTCATAACTCCGTTCGGAGAGTCGTTTAGCAGATTTGGAAGGCAGATTTGGAATCAGCGTCTGGAGACGCATCAGGAGGTATACATTTCATTTCGAACGGCCACTTCGACCTACCATCCTTCCCTTGTAAGGTTTCAAGAGTTGCAAAATTCTTCGACATTAAATTTCGACTTGTTAACGATCGATTTCTGGGAAGCAGAGAAAAGATAGTAGCCTTCTGAAAATGGAGCTGTCGTGGATGATAAATCGGCCTGCAGTTATGAAGAATTTTGATTCTGAAGAACATTTTCCCCCTTGGAAGAACAATAGTTTACACCGGTTTATCTATAATTGCTGACATGTCGTTGTAAATGCTTTGGTGTTTTTGTGACGGGGAGTTGTCGAAAAATTTCGAAGTCGGTACAATGCGAGGATTGACCCAACAAGGGCTCACAAGGGAGGTCTTTCAGGGCAAGGTGCGCTTTTTGGAAACGGTTTAGTACATGTTGTAGGGACGCATGTATGGACCACAAAACCATGTTTCGTTTTCGCTGAACGGTTTTAGTAGTACCAAAAAAGTGGTGAATAATACTCTTGATGGTTCAATCCCCGCGGCGACTAAATTTTGCAATCAAGGTTGGCGGCCCTTGTTGGCTTTAAAATGGTCCCAAATTCGTCCTAAATTTGACATCAAATTTATTGTCAGGACCATCACACCATAAAATTTGATATTGAGCGCGATTTGGCACCAAACCGTAGGCGCCAACCCAAATGCAAAATTTAGTCGCCACGGGGGATCGAACCCTTAACAGTACCTTATGCTTCTTTTTTGGTACTGCTATAACCGTTCAGCGAAAATGAAACATGGTTTTGCGTTCCCTACATGCGTCCCTACAATATGCACAAAACCGTTTTGAAAAAGCGCACCTTGCCCTGAAAGACCTCACCTCCCTCGTCAGATGAGTCACCGGGCATGGTGAAAAAAAGGAAAGTTCAAGTCGAGAGAGGGCGAATATACCGCGCGCCGCAGCGACGATTGGCTCCCTCAGAGTCACAATGTGCTGGTGATGAACCTTCAGTTCTTTGAAGTTCAACGTTCCTAAGCACTGTTCAGGATATAAATTGATACACGTGCTCGAAGCCAACAGCGATCACATGTTAACACTAGCTAAAGTGCTCGATATAGCGGCACATGTCTCCTGCTGTCGAGATCATTGGATACCAGTGTCTGGCAAGTTTTGGGTCTTTGGCCGCGTAGAGTACAATTTTAACAGACGAGTCACACAAATATCCGAGAGATAGGGGGGAAGGAGGGTACAGGAGTCCCTCTACCCTTAAAGAACTTCGCAAAAGTTTACGATTGCACGCTCAGAGGAATCAGATGAGATGTTTTTCTTTTGTCTCCCGGTAAGTAGCTGCTGCCATATTATCCACTGCCTTCACCATCGACTGACCCTTTCAGAACCTTAGGTCAAGTTCCCACCCAAATGAAAAACAGAATATCATAGCGCATCGCAAATGGTGCACATCAATGTCGCTCACTCTCTAATTTGACTAATATTTTTCGTTTACAGAGGAATTGAAAAGTATCAAAAACGAACACTGGGAGACCCACCGTGGTTCCCTCACCATAGAACAATGTTGCAATTACCTCGACCTAGTGGCTGCTGGCTACTGTGGCTCTGGTGGTACATGATCTCCACGAACCTGCAGTTTGGACATTTCAAGTTTGGCCCACTTACATCAAAAGGGTCACTTCACAAAAGGATCAATGCTTCAGGTAAGCCGCAATCTCAAAAACAAAATATCCTGCGGGCTGTCAGTGTCGGTTCGAGTTGGATGAAGCATCAAAAGCGATCTTAGCGAAATTCTTTGAGCAAAGAACCTTTAGATTTCCTAAATGCCGTCGTTACTTTTAGTTGTGAAGTTTGAAGCGCACAGTATTGGGCCGTCGGATACAAATTTAAGCTACCCGATGGCGAAATTCCGCCGATTATGGTGCTGATGTTGAACGTCGTGCTACAGTGCGAGTACGAGCCGGGATATGTTTTTTGAGAATCTCTCTTCTATCTTGAATCAGAGAACTACGAGTGTGGGGCAAAGACGTGCCTCAAGTGTACAACGATTCCCCAGCCATTTCAATTCCCAAGTATGGGAGAGCTCTGAAGATCTATTACGGCTGACCCTCACAGATAGGCCAAACCAGATATCGAAGGACTTTATGGTTTGAATGGAAACAAAATCGGTACCTTTCCATCTCTTCCATTATGCCACGGATATTTCCTACTTTCACTAATATTTTTGTTTACAGAAGACTAATTACAATCAGCGTCATTAAAGCAGCACCTGTCCACTACTCACATCACACATGACTGGTGGAGTTCGTGCCAAGACGACAAACAATGTCGTTTAGAACTTCATTGATGTCTACAATGCTATTATCAGTGCTTTATATTGTTCGTTATAAAGAGAGCAGACACACTCAACCGTGGTAACGGTAATGAATAGCTCATGTCATTTCAAAACATTTACCTCCCGTCAGATCGGTTCAACGTCTATTTCCACAGCTGTGGAAACTGCGAAGCATTAATTTCACCCACTCTAAGGACTGCAACAAAATGTTACAACTCACTTTGTTTTCATGGTGTTGCAAAGGTGAAAGAACTAGCAGAGGAGCCGAGCACGCGGCCGAGGGGTCATTCCCCGGTTCGTGCGCTTTCCAGCCCGACCAAGGTTCCCATTTTGGGGTGGATGATTGATGCAATACCAGCTTGGAAGCAGACAAGTACCTAAATGTACATCGGGTGGCCCCGACGTTGAGATAGGTATCGATTGTTGATCCGATCGGATATGTTGAACGATGACTCGCAGGGTCAAGCGTGCGTTGAGGAATCCTCGACATGTCGCAGGGGGGGGGGGTCGTATTGGCCCGCTGGGTGGAAGAGATCGGAGCCATTTTGATGCAGTGGGATCATCACCGTCGGAAGACAAATATCAAGGATGAGTCGATGCCAGGCCAGAGGATTTCCAATGAAAATGATATTTCACCCACACAAAATTTTCGTGATTCTGAGGCGTCCGGTAATTCTTAGTTACTTCAGTGTTTTATCACCACACAAGTTAAAGAATCTGAATTTCGCACGCTTTCCAAGAGATATTTCATTTCAAGTAAGACCCCGAATCTGAAGGGATGTGAGGTACACGGCGCATCCGAGAAAGGGTCTAGTTGTTGCGCGCGCTTCAACTACGGCTCCTTGGACAAACAACCTCAATTCAGGAACAATCGAGAGAATTCTGAAAGTGTCCGTGCGCATTTACAGGGAGGTGTACACCATTCAACATTGCGTTAACGGACTCTTCAGGGTTAAATTTATAAACATGTAACCTTTAAAGTTGAGAAACGCTAATCAATCACTTTTCTTAGAAAGAGAAAAGCAGTGATTCCAAATCTGCTCTTACTTTAGTACATAATCGCCCTTAAAAGGATATACAGCCGTTGAAATAGTGCCAATGTAGCGAAAAAGTACCTTTCGGCGGTACTCGTGCGAAAATCCTCAACGTAGCCGTTTTTTTAATACTGGACGTTTGGAGCAGTTCTAGTAAGCATTTGATAGAGCAAATCTTCTAGTTTATGATGGCGTATTTACTTTTCGGATTGGATGAGTTTGAACGGAGTTATGGCTTTGGAAAGTAAAAAAACTCGCACTCATCACAAATTTTCCTCGTTAATTTTGCAAAAATCCTCAACGTGGCCATTTTTTGAATACTGGACGTATGAAGCTGCTTTAGCAATGGTTTGATAGAGAAAATCTTCTAGTTTTGTCTGCCATATAACTTTTCGAATTTGACGAAAATGAAGCAAGTTATTGCTTCGGAAAGTGTAAAAACTCGTGCTCATCTCGAATTTTCCTCGTTAATTGATCTAAATTTGTTATTTCTTATAACTTTTGTAATTTCAATACTGATTAGAAAAAGCTCTTCACAAAACTCCCAAATCTGCTTTCAGATTGAAAATTCGTCAACTTTGAAGAAAGTTATAATCATTTGAATATTTGTTCAAATTTCAATAGTAAATAAGCTGCTCCACGGTCAACGCCAAAGTCCAGTCAACACAGCTGGCGAAGGCTTTTAAGCGAAAGGGGGACGTGTAAATTGAGAACCATAATCTGTGTAGTACTAGAATTTGGTAAGTCTTGTGGAGGAAATAAATAAAGAAGAGATGTTGTCATAGTATGCCATTTTTAGTGCTAGTTTGTCGTTTTTGGTCTGTTTCTCGTTTGCTCGTTTGGTAGGACTCATCAATAATGATCATTCTTTGACTTTTTCACTTTTGTACTTCTTAAACGAATTTTTTTGTGGACGGTGGGGTAGCAGGGCTTTTTTATGAGCAGTTTTGGGGGAGAATTAATTGAACAATATCATTATACGATACCCAGGCGCGCTGACAGTGTCAGTGCGTTCAGTTCCAGCTTGGGTACTGTGTGCTTCTCCTTTCGTTTTGGTAATCTGGACTTCGAGATTAGAAGATGATGTTCATTGTTATTACAAAGGTATGCACATGTAGCCATTGCCATGCTACTTGCATCGCTGAATAGCACCAGTGTTGTTCCGGTGTTTGTTTGACACCCTTCTAGGGATTTGTTTGGTGAATCCACGAGTGTCATGGCATGAGTCGATCCATTGTTGACGGTCTTCCTTTTTCAATGGTTGATCCCAAGGGTATTCCTTCTCCATAGTGATTGGAAGAAGATTTTGTTCTTTATCAAGAGTGGATTGAGCCATCCCATTGGGTCATAAACAGACGCATTTGCCTGGAGTACCGTTCGTTTGGTTACTTCTGAGAGGTGCGGGATGTTACATTCGATTTGTAAGTAATCGGACTCCGTATCCCATTGGATTCCTAACACCTTCGGTGAAATTTGATGGGATTTATCTTCCATCCTGATGAATTTGTTGACCTTTTTGTCGTTCGATATGAACTCGCGAAGATTCATATTGAGCTCTTTGAAGGTTTCCTTCGCTTTAATGTACTTCGTTATGGCTTCCTTGGTCGATTCTGCACATATAAGGAGATTATCGACGTAAAGGTTGTCATTGAGTTCACTGGCGAATTTTTCGTCGATTTCCGCAGTTTCTAGATGAAATCTGATCGTGGCGGCAAGGAGAAATGGGGAAGCCTTCAATCCGAAGGTAACTCTCGTGAAGCGGTATTCCACGAGGTTGCGGTTGTTAGGTGGTTTTTAAGTGTCGTGCAGCCACAGGAATCTTGTTGCATCCCTATCGTCTTCGTGAAGATGCACCTGTAGAAATGCTTTTTCTACATCCGCAGATAAAGCTGTCTTTCCGATTCTGAATCGTTGCATCATCCCCACAATCTTAGGCAGAAAGAGGGGTCCTTGGTGTAAGGCATCGTTCAAAGAAGGCTTTCCTG
>MU870568.1:0-13041 GCA_036418205.1 Ostertagia ostertagi | reverse complement strand
TAAGTTTATTTGACATTTTGAAAATTGAAATTCGAACCAAAATCGGCCAGAAATTATGGGTCAACCCAAAGTTTAATCGCTTTTCAGAGCGAAGATGAATTGTAGATTGAAATTTTCTCACCGTTTTTCATGAGACTTCATTCACGAAGATTACTAAGGTTTCAAGAGTTCAAAATTCTTCGACATTTGAATTTCGACTTCGTTAAAGATCGATTTCTGGGAGCAGAGAAAAGATAGTAGCCTTCTGAAAATGGAGCTGTCGTGGATGATAAATCGGCCTGCAATTATGAAGAATTTTGATTCTGAAGAACATTTTCCCCCTTGGAAGAACAATAGTTTACACCGGTTTATCTATAATTGCTGACATGTCGTTGTAAATGCTTTGGTGTTTTTGTGACGGGGAGTTGTCGAAAAATTTCGAAGTCGGTACAATGCGACGATTGACCCAACAAGGGCTCACAAGGGAGGTCTTTCAGGGCAAGGTGCGCTTTTTGGAAACGGTTTAGTACATATTGTAGGGACGCATGTATGGACCACAAAACCATGTTTCGTTTTCGCTGAACGGTTTTAGTAGTACCAAAAAAGTGGTGAATAATACTCTTGATGGTTCAATCCCCGCGGCGACTAAATTTTGCAATCAAGGTTGGCGGCCACTTGTTGGCTTCAAAATGGTCCTGACGATGAATTTGACATCTGATTTTGATATTTAGCGCGATTTGGCACCAAACCGTAGGCGCCAACCCAAATGCAAAATTTAGTCGCCACGGGGGATCGAACCATTAACAGTACCTTATGCTTCTTTTTTGGTACTGCTAAACCGTTCAGCGAAAATGAAACATGGTTTTGCGTTCCCTACATGCGTCCCTACAATATGCACAAAACCGTTTTGAAAAAGCGCACCTTGCCCTGAAAGACCTCCCTTGTCAGATGAGTCACCGGGCATGGTGAAAAAAATGGAAAGTTCAAGTCGAGAGAGGGCGAATATGCCGCGCGCCGCAGCGACGATTGGCTCTCTCCGAGTCACAATGTGCCTTATTTTGTTTCGCAGGATAGCGGAAACAACCTTGATTTCCTGTGAGTTCTGAGCGAATCAGGTTCCGTTAATGATAAACCTTCAGTTCTTTGAGGTTCAACGTTCCTAAGCACTGTTCAGGATATAAATTGATACACGTGCTCGAAGTCAACAGCGATCACATGTTAACACTAGCTAAATAAAGTGCGACCGTTGGCTCCCTCAGAGCACCAGTGCATGGTGAGACCTTCAGTTCTTTGAGGTTCAACGTTCCTAAGCACTGTTCAGGATATAAATTGATACACGTGCTCGAAGCCAACAGCGATCACATGTTAACACTAGCTAAAGTGCTCGATATAGCGGCACATGTCTCCTGCTGTCGAGATCATTGGATACCAGTGTCTGGCAAGTTTTGGGTCTTTTGCCGCGTAGAGTCCCAAGTTTTTAGACAGCCAGTAACACAATATTTCCGGAGAGATAGGGGGAAGAGGTACAGGCCCCCTACCCTTAAAAGAACTTCGCCAAAGTTTTACGAATTGCACGCATCAGCAGAATCAATCAGATTTTTCTTTGCCCCGGTAAGTAGCCTGCCCCCCCATATTACCACTGCCTCACCATCGACCCTGACCCTTTTCAGAACCTTAGTCAAGTTCCCTACCCCCAAATGAAAACAGAACCTGCAGTTTGGACATTTCAAGTTTGGCCCACTTACATCAAAAGGGTCACTTCACAAAAGGATCAATGCTTCAGGTAAGCCGCAATCTCAAAAACAAAATATCCTGCGGGCTGTCAGTGTCGGTTCGAGTTGGATGAAGCATCAAAAGCGATCTTAGCGAAATTCTTTGAGCAAAGAACCTTTAGATTTCCTAAATGCCGTCGTTACTTTTAGTTGTGAAGTTTGAAGCGCACAGTATTGGGCCGTCGGATACAAATTTAAGCTACCCGATGGCGAAATTCCGCCGATTATGGTGCTGATGTTGAACGTCGTGCTACAGTGCGAGTACGAGCCGGGATATGTTTTTTGAGAATCTCTCTTCTATCTTGAATCAGAGAACTACGAGTGTGGGGCAAAGACGTGCCTCAAGTGTACAACGATTCCCCAGCCATTTCAATTCCCAAGTATGGGAGAGCTCTGAAGGTCTATTACGGCTGACCCTCACAGATAGGCCAAACCAGATATCGAAGGACTTTATGGTTTGAATGGAAACAAAATCGGTACCTTTCCATCTCTTCCATTATGCCACGGATATTTCCTACTTTCACTAATATTTTTGTTTACAGAAGACTAATTACAATCAGCGTCATTAAAGCAGCACCTGTCCACTACTCACATCACACATGACTGGTGGAGTTCGTGCCAAGACGACAAACAATGTCGTTTAGAACTTCATTGATGTCTACAATGCTATTATCAGTGCTTTATATTGTTCGTTATAAAGAGAGCAGACACACTCAACCGTGGTAACGGTAATGAATAGCTCATGTCATTTCAAAACATTTACCTCCCGTCAGATCGGTTCAACGTCTATTTCCACAGCTGTGGAAACTGCGAAGCATTAATTTCACCCACTCTAAGGACTGCAACAAAATGTTACAACTCACTTTGTTTTCATGGTGTTGCAAAGGTGAAAGAACTAGCAGAGGAGCCGAGCACGCGGCCGAGGGGTCATTCCCCGGTTCGTGCGCTTTCCAGCCCGACCAAGGTTCCCATTTTGGGGTGGATGATTGATGCAATACCAGCTTGGAAGCAGACAAGTACCTAAATGTACATCGGGTGGCCCCGACGTTGAGATAGGTATCGATTGTTTGATCCGATCGGATATGTTGAACGATGACTCGATACATATCTAATAGTGCAAACCTACGCAGCATCAGATGTACATATAAGGTAAGTTAAAAAGTGTATAAAGTATAAAGAAATGAGCGCAATTTCTTTCACTCGGTTGTAAGCTAATACACTTAGCCGCTTGGTATCTTCGACGTTTTTCACCCAGTTGAGTGCTATTTCAGAGTCCGACAGTAAGAAGATTTCGCTGATTTTGATTGATGACTGGAGTTCTTCTGTCGTCGACTTGCCAGGCGCGCTGACAGTGTCAGTGCGTTCAGTTCCAGCTTGGGTACTGTGTGCTTCTCCTTTCGTTTTGGTAATCTGGACTTCGAGATTAGAAGATGATGTTCATTGTTATTACAAAGGTATGCACATGTAGCCATTGCCATGCTACTTGCATCGCTGAATAGCACCAGTGTTGTTCCGGTGTTTGTTTGACACCCTTCTAGGGATTTGTTTGGTGAATCCACGAGTGTCATGGCATGAGTCGATCCATTGTTGACGGTCTTCCTTTTTCAATGGTTGATCCCAAGGGTATTCCTTCCTCCATAGTGATTGGAAGAAGATTTTGTTCTTTATCAAGAGTGGATTGAGCCATCCCATTGGGTCATAAACAGACGCATTTGCCTGGAGTACCGTTCGTTTGGTTACTTCTGAGAGGTGCGGGATGTTACATTCGATTTGTAAGTAATCGGACTCCGTATCCCGTTGGATTCCTAACACCTTCGGTGAAATTTGATGGGATTTATCTTCCATCCTGATGAATTTGTTGACCTTTTTGTCGTTCGATATGAACTCGCGAAGATTCATATTGAGCTCTTTGAAGGTTTCCTTCGCTTTAATGTACTTCGTTATGGCTTCCTTGGTCGATTCTGCACATATAAGGAGATTATCGACGTAAAGGTTGTCATTGAGTTCACTGGCGAATTTTTCGTCGATTTCCGCAGTTTCTAGATGAAATCTGATCGTGGCGGCAAGGAGAAATGGGGAAGCCTTCAATCCGAAGGTAACTCTCGTGAAGCGGTATTCCACGAGGTTGCGGTTGTTAGGTGGTTTTTAAGTGTCGTGCAGCCACAGGAATCTTGTTGCATCCCTATCGTCTTCGTGAAGATGCACCTGTAGAAATGCTTTTTCTACGTCTGCAGATAAAGCTGTCTTTCCGATTCTGAATCGTTGCATCATCCCCACAATCTTGGGTAGAAAGAGGGGTCCTTGGTGTAAGGCATCGTTCAAAGAAGGTTTTCCTGCATAATGCGCGGAAGCGTCGAACACAATTCCTCAACTTCGTATTTGGTTTGTTCGGAGTAACTACTGCCTGGTGAGGTAAGTAGTGAAGGACTGTGTTGACTTTCTTCTTGTCGTTATGAATTGGCTCGATTATGCCTTTTTGGAGTTGATCCTTTATGACTGCATCGTATTCTGCAAGGAGTTCTGGTTTTTTCCCTGAGTTGGCGTAGAGATCCTTGTAGTCGTTTAATCGCCATGGATTTATTAGTCCTTCTTCCCAAGGCAAATGGACATAGTAGCCGTCTGCACGTTTTTCGATGGTTTCTTTGAATCGTTTAGCAACTTCTTCATCCGTGAGTTGCCTCGGTTTTTTCCGGGCCTGTATATTCGTTAACTCCTGATGAGTCGAATCCCCAGTATTCATCTTATCTTTTCAACTCGTGCTCTATGTTTTCGGGTTGAATGGTGTGCGTTGACGTTGGCTCGTATTGTCGTCCCGATATCATGTACCCGAACTTGGTTGATATCAGATATAGTCCCGAGGGTAGCATTTCATTTTGCTGTTCCATAACGTCCCAGAGATAGTCACAACCTAGGAGGATCTGCGGAGAGTGCGGTTTTTCATCCAATTTGCTTGAAAGTTGTATGCGTTTCCGGTTTATCACGTGGAGATCCTCCTTCGTCAGGCTAGCTTTCTTAGCGTGGGCTGTTAATACGGGACTGTCATATAGATGGAAGGTGTGAACCTTCTTATTTTGTCAAGTAGCTTGACTTTGACTACTCCATGCCAATTCTCTGTTACTTCGTCAGATCCGAACATCTTCAATCGGAGTTTCGAGGTTTTGGACAATCGGTAGTTGTAGTTCTTCCACAAGATTTTTGTCGATGAACGATGCTTCCGCTCCCGTATCCAGCAAGATTTTGACTTCCTTTGAGCCATTTTTGCCCAGAATAGTCGTGGTTCCTGTTAAGAGTAGGACTTCTGCTCTGCTGGCTTCGCCAGTGGCGTTTTTCTCCTTTCTCTCGTTGTTGGAATCCACTTATGTGTCGAGTCTGTCTTGGACGATCGCATTCTGGTTAGTTATTGGGGTGCTTCTTGTCGCTTTCTTCGACGGCGCACGCCTAGTGTTTCGAGCTGGTTCCCGTGTTTGTTGTTGAAGCACGGGCTGGGTGAAGTTCGCTGCATTTAGACGGTTTCCTTGAGGATTTTGTCTTTGTTGCTGGCTACTGAGAGCCATACAGAGCGAGATGTGATGCAATTTGCCACATTTTTGACATGGAGGGCTCAGGCATACATTTGCTGTGTGGTACGGCTTGCCACAATTGAGGCAAAGCTTGTTCTTTATCAGAAAGAGGAGTCTCTCTGATTCCTTGACTGTACGGCATTCCGTAGATTGATGGCCAAACCGCTTGCAATAGATACAAGTGGGTTTGTAGCCCCGGATTGGTTGGATGGGCTTTTTAGTTGAGCTTTCCTGTATCGCGTTAATCTTGTTTCGCGTTTGTTCGACATATTCTCTTCTTTGGAGTATGCCGCTCTTTCTGCATTTTTGCCCATGTCCAATCCTTTGGATTTTCCAGATCGGCTCGTTTTTCGAGTGTCCGCGTCTGGATATCCTCATCGAATTTGCTGAAGATGATATTCAACAGCAGACGTTGGTCAACTTCTTGACCATTTATTGCCAATTGGCTCATCATGGCTGTTATCTTGTCCAGCAATTGGATCTGCGACTTGGTATCTCTTCTCTCCGCTTTGCATCGTTGCAGATCTGTCAGAATGTCTTCCACTCTCGAATCGCTGTCACCGTATTTTTTCTTAAGGCAGGCGATTGCTTCTGGGTAGTTTTCTGCGGAGACCTGGTACCTCGAGATGAGTTCCCGAGCGTCTCCTTCCAAATACTGCCACAAGTAGTTGAATTTCAGCATGGGGCTGATTTCTTGCTCGTGGATATTTGCCGAAAAAATCGTCCAGAAGTTCTCCCAATCTGCCTTCTTTCCCGCGAATTTCGGTATCTCCAATCGTGGTAGATACGGTGGCATTACTGGGGCGATTGCTGGGGTGGTTGGTGTAGAGTGGTAAGACTGTTCCAGCACACTGCTTCTCACTTCATTTCTCATTGATTGAGACACGGATGATCGGAGGTCTTTTATGAGTTGTTCAACTCCTGCTCTTTTCCCGATCAGACTTGCGCAGAATTGGTCCGCTATGTTTGTGTTCTCCACTGCCACTTGGAGGTATTGGTCGAAAGACTCCAATTCTGCTTCTTGTTTTGTATCCTCCAGCATTTCGAATGCGACATGCAGCTTCTCCATTGATTCGTTGACGCAATCCTTCAGTGATTGAATCTTCGCTCTTGTCGCTTCGATTTCGGTCCGCTACTTCTTCAGATATTCCATGTTTTCGTTTCCGTCGGTCGTTGGCATCACGATTGGTGCAAGCACTGTTTGAGCTCCGGTGACGCCATCTCTCAGAGCAGTGCAAGAGTTTGTGAGACGGGACTTCGATGATTTTAACATGGCGTATTTTTGGTTAGGGAGATTACTGTACTGAGGGGTACGATGTGGAGGGTTGCGAAATCGCGGTGAGGATCAAGTCTGTTATTGATTTTACTGGCCCCGAATTCTTATAAGCCGATGCACCATAAGTTAAAAGTGTATAAAGTATAAAGAAATGAGACGGCGAGATCCCAACCTGTGCTGATCCGGTGGTTCAGGAGGCGTCTTCTATCCTTTTTGATTACCCGCTTGTGGGCTAACTGCCGGAGTCTTCTGTTTGGCTTTAGGCCACTCCGAATATAGATCGATTGACTTTGAATAATCTTCTTCCACCCAGACCGAAGGGGGGGGGGAACGGAGTCGTTGCAGGTTCGGTTGTCGGTACCACAACTGCAAGTAAATTTTAAAGCTGAAAAGGCAAGGTAAGATTAGACGAATCAATGAGCACAGGTAATATAGGACTTGACCGTCCACTAGATACACTTGATAACCTTGGTAACTGAATCGTTTATTCAGAACATAGGTGAATCGACATGAGGGTGTGGGTTATTTGATGAATCGTAAAAACAATGAGTCTACCATAATTGGTATCTAAGTGAGAGATCTAGACAAGGAGATTTGGTAGAGGATATTCAATAACAATTATGACGAAATAGTGGGATGACTCCCAAAAGGGCATATGGGCACATGGCCAAAAATAAGAAGGCACTGGATAACATGTAGGATTATGTTGAGCATAAGCATTTCTACAAGAATTTACAGCTGATCGGGCCTACTGGTGGCCTATTAGTGCGGACCCTTTTCCGCACATAAGGAGTCGATAAAGGCACACAGCATTAGATACGTATCGATTGTTTGATCCGATCAGATATGTTGAACGATTGGCAATCAAATACATATGCTAATGCTGTGCAATCCCAGCGCTCCATTAGATGCATATATATATATATGCACCATAACTCTAGCATACCTTCGCAAGATCATAGAAGAAAAGATCTGAAGAAAGAAAAGCATCAGATATATGGAACGAAGCAAAAAAAGGAGATGGATGACCCCTGGGACAATGTCAGCCACCGGTGGCTGACATTGCGCAATCGCCTCTGCCGGCGCTGGTCCGAACGGGCAGTCTTTGAAAATCCCGCCCGGTCGCGAGTGGGTTAAAGCGTGCGATTTCGGGGAGTAGAGACAAATCGATCGATAGAATAGGATGCAGTAGAAGTGTGAGATGTGAATGCAATAAGTCAAAGGCCAGAAAGAGTTTCTAGTGACGGCACTCCAAGAACCAAGTGGAAGCATTCCCGTCGCCAGCATTTGTGACAGATGTCCGGCGGTACTTTGAACGCGTAGCAGCCCTTTCGGTTTTTCAATTTTTTTTACCAAAACAAATGCAATTTGTTCTTTCGTTCTATCGTGAACGATGGGTCCCAAGCCAGTGAAATATCGGTGCAGTAGAATCAGGACTTTCTCGAGAATCCTTCATTTCATTGGTCATTAGAAATCCTTTGTTTTTTACTGCTCATTGAGATCCTTGTTCTAGCTCCGAGGTCGTGACACTACAAGCCGACTGCAGGTCATTCATTCGAGGTGAGAGTGTATACTATAAGGAGTACGCAAATATTAGAAATAGAGAAACGACAAGAGGGCACGATGAAAACAGTTTATAGCATGTCGCATTGCGCGCCCGGGGGCAATGTGGGATTTGGTGGAACCGGTCTACTTCGTTGAAGAATCGTTTACTTACATTGAAAAGCAAAAACAATAGCCCGGAACCGCAGCGACCAATCGACGGCTCTCGAAATACGCATGTAAATACCTACTGATCGAGTAGGCCTTGGCCTCGCGATCACAATTTTCGCATCTAGGCCACGTCTTTCTTTGAAATTAGGTTGAAAGCAGAGTCAACTGTATGTAATGTCAAATCAACAGGAGATTTGCAACTACGGATCTGGCCAAGGAGTTTCTTGGCTGTTTAGTGATTCCTACTGATTGCGAACAAGGGGTTTGGTGCGTGGACTGAATCGGTCACAGAATCGGTTGAGTGTAGTGTAGCGCTCGAAGAGTGTTAAGCATCAATGGGACCTGGTTGGAGGTTCCAACTTGGAACCATGCCGGTCTTCACGGCTGCGCGCAGTATCAGGGTGTGTGCGAATTTTGACAGCTTCTCGATTTCTTGCACAGTGGTGACCCCAGCTTGACTCTAATGTTTTGTGATTGACTATTCGGTTGATAGTTAGAGCTTTCCTCAATTGCACTTCGCGTGTCATTTTACGTCAGGCAGAAGTTTACCACACACTCTAATATTTTATTTAGATAAGTGTCATGGCTCGTTTCTAAATCCAGGGTTCACGCTCCGAAACCGGGATGGAATAGTCATCCTTTGGTTCTTCTTCTGAACATAGATTACATGTTGTACCACACATCGCCTTGAGCTCTTTTTTGGGTATGAAAGCTGACTGGCAGAAATACTCGATCTTCTCCTTCTTCTGCTTGCACCTGAAAAGTAGCTCAGGGTATATCGTTGAACACATACGAGAATTTCAACTTACTCTTCGGGGTTCCTGTCACCGCAGCACATCTCGCATGACTTCATGCATTTTTCTTTGATTTGTTCTTTGGTGTGAAACTGCGACTTGCAAAATCCTTTAGGGACTTTCTGCGCACAGCTATAAGAAGAAACTAGTGGTTTCTCCCTCTCTGTAAACCACTTGGAGTAATTACACGTACTACTTTGGATCGCTGTCTTTGCAGTAATCCTCCTTTTCTTTCTTGAACAGGTTGAAAGCATGAACAGTCACCAGAATACCAACGACGAGTAGCAATGTCTTCATGTTGTGCTGGAAACATATTAAGGTTAACTTTGAAGTCTTGAAGGCCATGAAAATAAATGTTCACAGGTTGTACTGCTACGGCCAATGCTAACAGTTTGAAGTCAGAAGGGTACATGCTCTATGTCACTGTGGCAACTCTTTTATGCAACAACGCTTGAAATTTTGAACAGCTGCCCCATGATGTAATTTGCTCTCCGAACGCATCGCCCCTTACTTGAATAATGTCCCGAATTAGGCAAGAAGTATAATCGATGATGCTGAGTTGTCTCTGTAGAAATAGGATGTGAATACAGATGTTGTCAAACTATGTGCCTTTTTAGGAAATTAGTGATGAAGACTCATTCAAATTCCTTTATTGATGAGCTTCTGCTGTACTTACAGCTTCTTCAGGCCCAAGTACACAAGCAATCACAACAAATGTACTATAATTCTTGATGCTGACTATGCTGACCTACACGAAAGAACTAACCAGGTTATCAAAAGCAATCCGTTAATCTGCAGTACAATACATAAAGAAACGAAAACTGTTAATTATACAAACACAATTACGATTCTATCATATTATGTTCTTACTGATGTTTTGAATAACTTCCAATCAGGCCAACGACATGGAGTTTCTCCTGTAGGATCCCTGGTTTATTCATGCAGGAATTGATAAAAAGCTATTTCCATATTTTACTAAGAAAGGTCTAATTCCATATTGAACAGGATTCTGGTCGTCGTGTTCCACTAGAACCATGGAGTGAAATGGTCTGCCAAGTAACTGCCACGTTTCGGCTTCTCAATGAACCTCGGCATCAAAGATATAATAGTTTAACGATTTCTTTCAAACTGCTCACGAGGTTGTTATCAAAACCTTTATTGGCGGCTAACGTTTCGGCGATGTCGCCTTCTTCGGAGCCTAAAGGGTAGAACTCAATTTGTGAATACACGGTCAAACGTCTCACTTACCTATACCGGGCTTCGACGTAAACTGAACCGCCACACAACCCCACAAGGAATGATGTTCCATTCCTTTATCAGACCTCTGATCTTTTCAGAAAAAGTATCGCATTTAGAGTCTAGGATGGAATGCTAGTCTCACATACGGTGCTAGCTCCCGTGTTATTGACAAGCATTCGTCCCTTCGATTCATTTGTGGATTCTCGATGTGAATCCAAAGCGCTTCCAAAGTTTTCCGCGCGAACGTTTGTGTTTCGTGCGCCACTATCATTACAGTTATCCCAAAATCGTCTCCGTTATGGTTTCGAGCCCTGTGACATCCCAGTACGGTAGATACACGTGACTTTGCCTTCCCATCTAGATGCTCTTTGATCCGCACATAAAGTGGTCTTGCCGTTTCACCTATGTACTCATCTCCACATGTTTGACAGGAGATTTTGTAGACCACCCCCGCGATTGCACAGTCTCCCTCTCTGCCGGTAGGACAAATTACGCAATTCGGGATCATACATCCGCGATCGTAAACACGATTTCGAACTCAACACGGTCTGCCAAGTATTGAGAGTTCCAAAAATGGGATGGGTTTTACTCTGCAAAGTGACCCTTCAGTTGATTTGAAAGCTATTCCGAGCAGGTTCTCCAAAATGCTTGCTAGGTCAGATACTTTCCTTAGCTGTCATATTGCGTTCGTGAGTTCCATCGTCCGATAACGCCCACAACAATGGAGACCCGCGGATTTCGATAAAAACAGCCATCAGATATTGATTTCAATTAATGGGCAGGATAATTACAAATATGCATTTGCAGGCGAGAGCTGGCACAATTTAGAAGATACTCTATGAATAGGTGATCCATTTGAGTGATGTAGTCAGCGAGTACAGCGTCGAAGATTGAGTTCTTGAAATCGTTCTGAATCGTATCCCTCCGGGATGAAACCTAGGTTACCTGATTCAGATGTAACCAGAGGATGAGCGAGATGTAATGATTCTGCAAGTAAGCTTTCATGCTCGAATTAGGTTGTAGCAAGTAGTGTCGTTTTTATTTTTTTATTCAAACAAAAGAATTTCTGCTGAAATTCCATGTCTTCAGATAAACCTACACACCACTTGGAAGAGAATTGTCTGTCCTATAGAATACTTTGTTTTGCTTGCACATTCGCAGAGTCTAAAATTTCAAGCCTACGAATTGGGAGGGCCAGTCAACGGAAATGATCAAAAGACGACTAACTCTAACTCTATTATCTGGAAACCAGCTAAGACGCACCTTCACTTATTCATAGCATCTTCTGTAAGATACCACTGTTAGTTGCAGAAAAAGCATTCCCGCATTTCTTTTCGTATTTTGTTTTTCGGACTAACCGATAAGCCATAGAGATTTTTGAGCTAGAGCTTTTTGCTTCAAAACAGTATTATTTATGTGGTTTGAATCACTCGTGAGCATCTCCTCTGCCCTACTCCGTCGTAATTTTTTTGCTCAATTTTGTAATGAATTAGGTCATGTTAGGTCTGCGTGATGAGATGTTCTTTCCACACACATTAATTTGAAAAAATTGTCCTCACGAACAGGGTCAAGCGAGGCGTCGAGGAAAATTCGGAAATACGACCCCCCCTCCCTCTGCCGAAGGCCGAAGTCCATGAAACAACCCTCTTCAAAAGCCGAACTATGAAAAAGTTGTTTAATTCTCCACCAAAACTGCTCATAAAAAAGCCCTGCTACCCCACCGTCCACAAAAAAATTCGTTTAAGAAGTACAAAAGTGAAAAAGTCAAAGAATGATCATTATTGATGAGTCCTACCAAACGAGCAAACGAGAAACAGAAACGACAAACTAGTCACTAAAAATGGCATACTATGACAACATCTTCTTTATTTATTTCCTCCACAAGACTTACCAAATTCTAGTACTACACAGATTATGGTTCTCAATTTACACCCCCTTTCGCTCAAAGGAAGCCTTGTAAAAGCCTTCGCCAGCTGTGTGTTGACCAGGGTGAAAATCGTGTCGAGTACGTGGTCGCAGAGGTACGACCCCCCCCCCGAAATCGAGATCCTGGCACGACCCCCAAAACAGAGCAAATTAATTCAATTAAAATAAATCCTGCAAAACAAATCAAAAAAAATCTGCAAAATAATGTTATGGACGCCTCATCTTGTCATCTATGCACTGTCTTTCATCGCTGCACACTTTTGTGTATTTACTGAAATATCGACTCGAGGAAAGAGGCATTAACTTTGTGTGACCTCAAAGTCAGGTTCGTTCAGAAATGCACAGAAATCCTGAAGGCACGGGGTTGCGATTTTGCTTGAGTATATCGAAACAGCCGAGTGTATCATCAACGGCCGATTCAACGGCAGCTGCGGCGCGATTGTCACTGGGTCAGATTTGCTGAAATCCCGAAAAAAACCGTCGAAATCTACACCCTCGATGAAAAGGTTGCATTCCTCCATTTCATAACCTTTGAAGCAGTTTGAGGTAGGGTTAGATAGAGCTGGATTTCGCGTTTCCAAGAAGTATTGAAATTGCTCTGAAAGCCTTCCATGCAGAAAGATAGGGTCTCTCAAATTTCGTCGAGTAAACGTCGAGGATGCTGAAATTTTCATGCGAGTTTTTGCCACTTCAAGAGCAATATCTCTCTAATATCGTAAGATCCTGAAAAAGGGAAGATAGTTTTGGAAAGCAGAAGATTTCTGATATTTTTTTCAGCTTTC